>JAJAGP010002951.1:0-90885 GCA_025084515.1 Ancistrus triradiatus
GTGTGCAAGATGATTGGCTGCAGCAGTCTGACTAAAGGCAACGAGTACATGTTGTAGATGGGCGAGATTCCAGAGAACGTGGCATACCTTAAATCTGTATCTACAAATAAATACATTTAAAGGGTTGATGCAGTCAGTGTTACGTTTCTTTCATCTTGTTTTGCTTTTTTTCCTGCAGGTCTCCAGACTGTCAATGTGGATGAAAACTAATCTTCATGGATGAGACATTGTAATAAATTTCTTAAAATCCCTTGTTTTTCCTAGTTTTTATTATTTCTCATGCTAGATTTCAGGTTTCCTTTCATAAAGGACAGTAGAGATGAGAAGAATACAAATACAAACTCAGTAGTCTATCCACTGGATGAATATTTCAAAATCATTCTAATAAATACTAGATACGTCCTTCTTAAACTGGCCTGCATACCAAATAAAAGGAGTGGAAGCAAATGTATGCAAACTAGTGTTCTGTCCACCATGACTGTGATTACTCACTAATTAGAGCTTCCCTATGGTACCTTTCTGGTGCCTGACAGTTCACAAGCACAGGGGCAACAGAAAGACTAAATTACCACGTCTTTGGAATGTTTGAGAAAACCAGTGCATACAAACTGGTGATACTTGGAGCTGTGCAGCGACTGCTCCAATCAGTTGTATGACCATGGCTCTTTAGCAAACAGATAGAACTTCACCAGTATGAAAAGTGACATTGAGCCAGAATTATTCCAGTGAGGTCACACAGTGGATGTACTTAATTTGCAGGTGCAACCCACAAGAACTAAACTACTTCATGTCTAAAGGGGAACATAAGTTCTGTAGCATATTTTGGAAGTGTGCCAATAAGCAAATGGTGGACCCAATGCTGGTGGTCATGTAATATACAGAGCTGTCAGCATTGACCATGACGGTAAAAGAAGACACCACGTTTTATAGCTGAACTTAAATATTACTGCGTGGTGCTACACAAGCTTGCATCAATTCCAAAGGCGTTGATGTTTAAACTGCTCTAATCGGCACACCACGTTAAGCTCTGGGATATATTCCGATGGTAAGTGAACGTGTTTTTGTAGTCGACGTGGGGAAACCAATGTAAGACATTTATCGTCCCAACCTTTTCTGATTAGGGATTGTAGAAAATGGGCAGAAACAGGAATCAACGGTTGTGAGCAAAGTGTAAAAAAAAGGAGAGAAGTTGGAGTTATATAGAGAAGCCCAAGGAAAAACTGCACTAACATCTAAACAGAAGAAATTAAGATTATAGTGGGCCAAAAGAGAGGAAATCATGAAGTGTGGATGATTAGTTGAAAGTGATATTCAGCAGTCAATCACAAATCAGCATGGGCCAAACTGGTGGTTCTGTTGTAATGAAACCTCTAAAGATGACTGCCTGAAGAGAAGAATCAAATGTCTTACTCATTTATGATACGGGGTAGCGTGTCAGGCAAAGGACAAGGAGAGATGGCAGCTAGCAGTGCTGGATTTCCTTCTTGAAGGACTTTTATAATGTTTTCCATGGAGCCGAAGTTTTTCTATCAATTAACCAAGTCCAATAGTTTGTTGTAAGCTGCTGATTTTAACTGCAGATTAAAATCTATGCAAATGCTAATTTGCATTTTTAGACTTTTGCTGTAGAAATGCAAATTACAAAGTGAGCGCATATATCTTCTCCGCAACATCGAGTGATTCCTGAGTGAACCGCTAGGATTAGCACTTAATTTGAAGGAGAAATTAGAGACAGGTGTTTTCGATTAATGGGATGACGCTCAAATGTGAGGTGGTGGCCTGTTGTATTTAACGAACAGAGATCGCACTGCGATCTTCGCAACGTGTTTTTGGAAGTGTATCATGAGACCAACAGGGTTTTTTTTTGATGGCCTCAGAAAAAAAGACTGTGCTCAATGGGCAGGAAAAGATTACAATATCTAAAGAGTTTGGTCTCTGCCAATTCACAGTCAGACAGATTGTGTACAAATGGAGGAAGTTCAAGACCATTGTTCCTCTCCCCAGGAGTGTTTGACCAACTAAAATTCAAGAGCAAGACATGTCATAGTCTGCAAGATCACAAAGGAACTTAGTTTAAGGTCTCTGACATTGTCTGATGTTAATGTTCATGAGTCCACCATCAAGAGGACACTGACACAATGGTAAGGGAACAAGCATGGCAGGGTTTTTGTTTTGTGGAACGATGAGAGCAAAAAAAACTTTTAATCTCTAAAGAATGTGGGTCATGAGTCAAGACAACAACCATAAGCACACAAGTCATTCTATCAAAGAATGGTTAATTCATAACTATGTCTTGGAACAGTCAAGTTAAAGTTCTTACCATAATTGATTACAATGTTTTGTTAGAAACTGAAGCACAGGAGAAATGCCACCAACATCCCAGAGTTGAAACTGTTCTGTACAGAGGAATAGGTTAGAACTCCCCCAAGCAGATGTGCAGGAAGGTGCAACAGTTACCAGAAGTGTTTAGCTGCACTTCTTGCCACACAAGAGGGTCACACCAGATAGTAATATCAAAGGTTGACATATAGACTGCTCAAAAAAATAAAGGGAACACGGAAATAACACAGCCTAGATCTGAATGAATGAAATATTCTCATTGAATATTTTGTTCTGTACAAAGCTGAATGTGCTGACAACAAACTCACACAAATCATCAATGGAAATCAAATGTATTAACCAATGGAGGCCTGGATTTGGAGTCACACACAAAATTAAAGTGCAATGCAATTCATTTTATACAACACTGGGAGTATAGGCTGCTGTTGAAAATGTGTGTTTTTAAGTCAGGACATTACAGGTAATATTTGTTTTATAAATACAATTAATTTTTGCAAGCTCTTTGCTGATGTTTCTGATATATATTGTAAGACCTAAGCAAAAAAAAAAAAAGCATATTTGCATTGCATATTTTAAAATCCAAAACATGTAGGGTTTAGATGGTAAACGTTAATTTCACTGGGCGTTCAGTACAGATGTTTACATTTATCGACTTATTTAATGTCGCTATCAGCATCAGCGGCCATGTTCAGCGACACACACAAGGTCACATCCATACACAAGGTTATCTCAAGACAAGTCACTCATACACTCAAGTCAATGCCAATTTAGTGTAGTCAGTCAACCTAACATGCATGTCTTTGGACTGTGGGAGGAAACCGGAGTACCCGGAGTAAACCCACGCAGACACCAGGAGGACCCAGGCCACTCCACCCTGGGATTGAACCCAGGACCTTCTTGCTGTGAGGCGGCGTTCAATACAGAGAAAAGCTTTTACAGAAAATGTTTCTTAATGTTTTGGTTATTCTATAAAGTTTTACATAAACCAACCAACAAACAATACATTGAGGAATCCATCTGTAATGTGAGCCCACTGAATAGAACATACAGGTATTCCCCATTGAACGTCAGCATTATGTTCTGTGAAACAGGACTTTGAACGAAATGGACTTTGACCATTTTACCGTAGCCGCAGTAAAAGTAATTTAAATACTTTACGTAGTGTTTTATTTTAAACAATAATATTAATTAAAGCACAATATGAAACCATTTGGTACAGTACAGTACAGTACAATAGAGTAATTCTTATCTTTGTATGTCTGATAAAACTCGAAACACAAACACAAAGTGGAATGTTACCATGTTTACCATGCCTTACAAAACCGTGATTCTCTTTTTTGTCAGCAGGTGTCGCAGGGTTTCGCTAGTACTGTGCTAGCTTTCTGTTATTTCGACGATAATTTTTATTCCCCATTATAATTCTTAATACCTCTACTCGGCCATTAAGTGAACGGACATTGATCGGATGGACGTAAATGGTGCATACCTGTAAATACAAATGCAACAATTTAATACGTGGGAGTGATCAAAAATATAGCTTTGTTTCTAAATGTTTCTGACACTGCATTAACTGAGATTGCAAAATGCATCCACATTTTGTGGAATAATCTTTTTTGGGTGAATATATATATGTTCTAAAACATCTGTGCTGAGGGGACAAAAGTGTGATTTCAGTTATGCAGTCTTTTCTTAGTAAATTAAGGGGCGACATACTGGCACAGCAGTTAGCGCGCTTGCCTCACAGCCCCAGCATACCTGGTTCGATCCAAACCGCGGAGTCCATCTGTGTGGCATAAGCATATCCTCCCTGTGTCTGCCTGGGTTTACTCTGGGTGCTCCAGTTTCCTCTCACAGTTTAAATGGATTAGGTTAAATCATTATGCTTAGTGAGCCCAATCTGCGTATGTATGACTAGTTTGGGACTGTGGTAGCCTAGTGGTTAAGGTACTGGACCAAAAGGTCCAGGGTTCAAATCCCACCTCTGCCAAGCTGCCACTGTGGGGTCCTTGAGCAAGGCCCTTAACCCACAACTGCTTGGATTGTAAGATTGTATCAATTGTAATTCACTCTGGATAAGGGTGTCTGATAAATGCTGTAAATGTAAATGTAGTTTTGAAGTAACCCTGTGTCTGTAATAAATAGCCATTGAAGCTGAAACCAAACAAATAAACTTTAGCAAATTCATATTTTTGACTGTGGAATCGTATGACATGTCACTAGTTTAGCATGCCTGTTTCAGTGAAAAGATAGCTTGATAGACTTAAGTTCTTACCAAGTGATGTTGTGTTCCAGTTCTCTGCCCAATCCTTACAAATATGGGTGGATTCATTGTTTTTCCTCAAATCTCCAGTTGTATAGAGCATATCTCTCAGAGATGCTACATACATTTTCAGTGGACTTGAATACAAAAGCAAGTTTTTTTGGTGTAGGCTTTTATTTCATTAATAACAGCCAAGTAAAAGAAACAAATAATACATAAAAGGCTCGAAACACATAAAAATCAGTCGTTATAATACAAAACAATTGAAGTGGTTGAAGCTATAGACATTCAGTCTCATAATCAGTGTTGAATAAAGGCATATTAGCTTAAGCAATGTAGAAACGTGCAAAGACGACTTGCGCTCAACATTATCTCATACATAAAGGTTTAATGGTACATTGCTGAACTGAATTGTGATTTTTTTTCATGCTTCACAGAATAAGTCGATAGTTTAACATCCACATACAAGGTCACTTCATTTCTACATTTGTATCACAGTAAATTATAACATTAATCACGTGTACAGCATACATCAGCAAACACTATCAGCATAAAAGTCTGTTATGCGTTCATTTTTAAGGCACTCTTTCCTCTTTAGGTCTGGTATGTATGCCAGTGTTAAATAAAAAAGTGTCCATAAGTAAAGAAACACTTTACCAGAACTTATAAGATTGTCTTACACCTAAAAGCCAAAAACAGCAGCCATCTGCGGCAGTAGGACAGTATAATTGGTTCTGTTCTACAAGCTCATGCTTACAGAAGGAGGCATTTAGTGCCATGCTGCAAGGGCACAAACCTGCCCAAAGGCTTTACTTAGTGGATCAGTGACAACTTTGGGAGGAAAATGGGGTTCGAAATGGGTCACATTTTTCTCTCAAAATGGTTGTGCTTGAAAGTTTCTGAACCCTTTAGAATTCTGTGGACACGTGTCCTAAAAGTAGATCAAGAGAAGCCAGTTAAACAAATGAGACAAAAGTATGTGAACCTCGAGGATTGGCAGTTAATTTGAAGGTGAAATAAGTCAGGTGTTTTCAATCGATGAGCTAATAATCCTGTGTGATTTGGCCCACTTGTGTTACAGAACAGAGATCTGTCAAAGTCTGAGCTTAAGAACACATTTGTGGAAGCGTATAATGGCACGGATAAAGGAGCTTTCTGAGAACCTCTGAAAGAGGTTCTTCGATTACTCCAAGAGCAAGGCTTGTACTTGGCCGAGAGGTCACAAAGGAACCCAGGGAAACTTCTAAGCAACTAAAACCTCTCACATTGGCTAATGTTAGTGTACACGACTCCACCATTAGGAGAACACTGAACACCATTGGTGTGCATGGCAGGGCTGCAAGGAAAAAGGCACTGCTCTACAAAATGAACATTCGTGCTCTTCATGGACCAGGGGCAATCCAGAATGCTACTTGCCTTTTCTACTGACCTTAATCCAGTAGAAATGTTGTGGAAGCAGTTCATGTGAGGAAACCCATCATCAACGCAGATTTGAAAGAGGAAGGGGTCAAATTCATCCAAGTCGATGTGAAGGACTGTTCAACAGCTACTGGAAGTGTTTAGTTGCAATAAAAGGGGTCAGAGCAGATACTGAAAGCAACGTTCACATACTTTTGCCACTAGCAGATGTAATATAGGATCATTTTCCTCACTAAATAAATGACCACGTATAATATATTGTTGTACGTGTTCTCTTAATCTACTTCATGGACTTGTGATCTAAAACATTTATACAGATTTTGACACATCTATGCAGAAATTTCTAAAGGGTTCACAAACTTTCCGACACCACTGTATTCCACTATTCCTCAACTTCAAAAAGTAATTATGTACTGGAGGCTGGTAAATGATTACATAAACAGTTTTTGGCAGCGAACTCATTGTAAGTCATAGCTAGTCACTAGTATACTTCAATTCTTTGGCCAAATGTCTAGAACGCAAGTTATCAGAGGAACGGCTCCTACTTCAGCAACACTCCTCTGTGAAGTCGGTGATCACAATTAAAGGAAGTCCAGCTTCCCACAATGGTCCATAAATGCTCTGGTAATAAACAAAATAACTTAATTTCAAACTGAATACAGTTGCACCACAGTTCTCTTTTAACAAAATTCACTTGGTTAAAAAAATGCAAAAATGTGAGAAAGTTCTAGGTTGTTCCAGATTGTATCTGGTGCTTTTATGGATCCTTGCTTATCCTTTGCTGAAACCTAAACATTGTGAAGGTCTTTCCAGCAGTAAGAGAAATAAACCTCATCTTTCAAATAATCCTTTCAATGAATTATTTGAACTGGTATATTTTCCTGTGTCTGAGTAGAAATGGAATTTGCATTAGTCTTGCCCCATTCTTCCCAGACTGTCTCTTTTGTCACCTCCTCCTCAAGAAACCCAGTATTGAGTGGAACCCAGGAAACATAGAGATCTGAAACCCATCCAGACAGGTCCACATTTTAGCTGGCACCCACACAGCATTCCCTTTTTGAGTCTCTTAATTTACAGCATATTGGGGGTGTAGAGAAAAACTAAGGAACCTGAAATGTAACCTCACCAAATCCAGGGCCTTAGGACCTCTTAAAATAACACTCAACATTGGTCTGTGAGACGAGTGCTGTGCTGGATCATAAGATGAGAACCAGAAAAACCTAACAAAAACTGGTAAGCATACTTTTAGTCAAGGTCAGTACTCACTGACCAAAAAAACTAACCAAGGATGAACATTTTATGTATGACTCTAATGATGATATGTAAGTGATTACAATATTAGAGTGAAAGGATAGTTGGTCATGGACGCATACAGGTTCTGTATGGTCTCCTGTGGCACATTTTCCCCATAGCTAGGCTTTTAGATCCAGCATACTCGTAGGTTGCCAAAGCTGGTGTCCCATCTGTTCCCAAAAAAACCTCGATTGGCCATAAATCTAGAGACTGGGCAAATCCAGGAAGCATTACAATCTGGTGGAGACATTCCTGGGAAAAGTTTGCTGTGTGTGGGTGAGCATTATCCTGCTAAAATATGGGCGTGTGCTCTCACAGAACCACTAGTCCCAACATCTTCCAAGAGCTAGCTCATAACGGCCTAGATGGCCGGCAATTCATCGAAATGGCCATCCTGCTTCTCTCAGTCCAATGAGGCACTCCCTCTCAAACTCTGTCTACTGGGCAAAATGTCCTCGGGTGCATCAGAGGCATGTCTAAAAGTCAGCGATCTCTCACCAAGAGGTACATTACCCAAAAGTAGCCTCTGTGAGCCTTTTTCTAGGACAGTGGAGGAAGGACTTGCGTCCTCTTGTGGCAAGAGCCAGTGTCTGCACACCTGTTGTTTACTCAACTGCCTGAGACGTAACTCCATGCCAAGATTTGCAGCAATCCAACATTTCTATCTGGGTGCGTTTCTTTTCTTTTTTTGTCAGAGTATATATGACCCACGTAGGCTGGCCCAGTTCTGTTTAGCCCTGGATCATGCCATTTTGTTTTCCATTAGCACTGGATCAATCTCTAAAACAGCCTTGTACTAATGATCTCGTTCCTGTCTTTTGGTTTTGTATAAATCCAAGAACTAGTGGAGATCCTTGCTTACTTATATTGCACCTTCTGTTTCCAGCCTTTCCGTTTGTCACAGTGAAGCACTGATTACGTGGAATCAAGAAACCCAATAGTTGCAACACTTAGGAGACGAGTCTTACTCAGCTGGTGCTGTGCTGAACCATCAGCAGGCCTGAGCGTTGTTGGTACTGTTTCTCTTTCGCTGATGCAATTTTCATGCCAAGATCCAAAGGTCTCTCCAGGAAGTTTACCAACACTTGTTCAGTGAGCAGTGAGGCCAGAATCTGCTCAAAAGTCACCGTCCAAGAGGCATCTGCCTCTGAGAGATTCCCTCCCTCTGAACCAGAGGCCCCTTGACCAGACTCCTTTGGTTCTACCCCTTTTTGTCTGGCCTCACCGATCTGTAGCACTAAGCTGGTGACCATAGCAATGGCCTGGTAAAGTTCATTTTCGTCCGGGTCCCCATGAAACACATTGCACAGAGTTTTGCAGAACTGGACATCTGCAACAGTTCTAGAACCTTAATGTTGGGACAGTATGGAAAATGCATATATAATATACATTTACGTTGACTTTATTTTAATGCGAACAGCATAAATCCAATATATTTCATGATTTTGTCTGGTCAACTTCATTCCATTTGTTAATAATCATCCATTTCTGGATTTCAGGCCTGCAACATATTCCAAACAAATTTGGGACAGCAAAGGTAAAATATTTACCACTTTGTATGTTGCCATTCCTTCACGCAACACTTAAGAGATGTTTTGTCACAGATAAGTGTTTATGGGTATGATAAGTGGTTATTTTGTCCCATTCTTCCTGCAAACGCTTAAGGTGTGTAACACCATGGGTTGTCGTTGTCATATTTTCCCTTTCAAAATTCTCCAGACATTCTCTATTAGGGACAGGTCAGGACTGCAGGCAGGCTGGTTCAGTACTTGTACTTTCTTATTCCACAGCCCTGCCTTGGTAATGTGTGCAGCATGGTTTTGCATTGTTTTGTTGAAAAATGGTCATCCCTGGAAAAGATGTCCTGATGGCAGCTTTGGCAGTTGTTGATAACAGTCAGGGTGGTCCTTTTCATCTCTGATCTGGATCACGCAGCGTCCATTTCTTCCAAAAAAGAAAAGAAAAAGGTTCTTCTGACCACAATACATGTTTCCACTATGTACTGGTCCATCCCAGATACTTCAGAGCCCAGAGAAGTCAATGCTGCTTCTGGACAAGGTTATAACGAGGCTCTTTTTTGCACAATAAAGTTTTTAGTGACACTTGTGAATGCAACTCCATATTGTAGTGCTTGACAAAGTAATCCCTTGCCCATGTGGTTATACCAGCTATTGACGAATGACGGTTCTTGATGCAGTGCCGTCTGAGGAATCGGACATCATGCCTCTTCGGTTTAGTCTTGCGCTCTTGCCCTTTACGCACTGAAATTCCTCCAGATTCCTCGAGTTATTTAATGATATGCACTGTAGAGGGAGAAATCTGCAAATTGTCAACAAATGCATGAAAAATTTTTTTTAAACAATGTTTCTCAAACTGGAGATCCTCTGCCCATCTTTCCTCCTCAAAGTCCCAGGCTTTTGTACCAAATCATGTCATTATTTAGGTTTTTTAACCTTATTACTAGCCCTAAATTGCCCCCGTCCCAACTTTTTTTTTTTGTTTTGAATGTGTTGCAGGTCTGAAATGCAGGAATGAATGAATCAATTAAATGAAGTTTCAAAAAGAGACCAGAAAACACATGAAACATCTTGGGTTCATACCATCTGCAACGCAATAACAGTCAAAGTAACTGTGGTAAAAGTAAAATGATCTTCTTAGCAGAGCAGATTCTCGTAACAGATCTACTGTAGTCAAATCACACAAACCAAAACTTGACCTCACCTAATTTGTCTTTGATAGACAAGGACTTGTTTAAATGATAAACCTACCTGCTTCATATGAGGGAGGGGTTTCTCCAAGCCTTTTTCCTTCTCTTTGGCCAAATCTTTCAGCATCTGCTTTAGCTGCTCTTCATAGGTTTTCCCATCTTCTGAACAACATATGAAACATAAAACGTGCAATATAAGTTGTCATTTTTTGATTGCACTGAGGTTTGATTTAGTAAAATAAACTATACAGAGGAAGCCCACAGAGCTAGATGGAGACCATGCACACAAGCAGCAACCGGGCCAGGAGTCAAACCCAGGCCTCTGTCACTACGAGTTGACAGCACTTACGACTGCTCCAACCAACCAACCCTAGACAGGGCACGAAGTCCAGTGCAGTGCACCTGCACGCTCATGCGCCGTTTAGTCCACCAACAAAGAATATCCAGCCACCAGCAGCCTGTGAGCACTGATGAAGGATTAGAGGATGACTAACGAACAACAGATGAGCTGCTGTCTTTGACTTTACATCTACAAGGTAGAACAATATGGTACAAGTATCTAATACAGTGTACAGTGAGTGAACACACTGTTTAAAAACTCCAGCAGCACTGCTGTGTCTGATCCGATTGTACCAGCACAACACACACCAACACCGCCACATCAGTGTCACTGCAGTGCTGAGATTCATCCACCATCCAAATCTGATCTGTGGGGGTCCTGACCACTAGAGAACAAAGTAAGGGGGAATAAAGTATGCAGAGAAACATCTGGACTACAGTCTGTAATTGTAGAACTACAAAGTGCATCTAAATGGTAACTGGAACTGATAAAATGGACAATGAGTTTCGAAACAAGGAGGAGTACCTAATAAATTCGTCAGTAAGAGTGTGTAATATACACCCTTTTGTCACCTATACATAATTGGAGCACTTGCTTTTCGCTATATTTCTGTCTCCATACTCCACAACAACACAAGTCATTTCCTTTAGGACATGACATTATTTACCTTTGTCAAATTCTCATATTTATGCTACTATATTTATGTAACATTTCAGTACTTCACCAAGTCATAGATATGCTTTGGCAGTAACTAAACTCCAAGTGCCTGAATTGTGAGCTAAACTCAATGCAGTGAGTAAGAAATTAGAAATTAGAATTTGCTTGAATTTGTGGCTTAGGGATTCTTAAGAAACATAATATAAATGCCGTGATATCTGTTAAAATTTGGTTAGGGTTATGTATGAACACAACCCTGAGGTGGGTGATTTAATTACAAAACTCTAGCACACACATTGTTTGCCACATCTATAGTAGTTGGGATTTACCTTATGTTAAACAGAATTTCACTGAATGATAAAGGTATCCCATTATAATTATGATAACTAATGTTGCTCTCCATCTGTTCACTCTGGATTGGCCCAGTTTAGGTTAGTCAACATTAAAATACAACCCCAAATCAGAAACTGTTGGGATGGTATGGATAATGCAAAAACAAACAAACAGAATGCCTTAAATTTACATTTACATGACTTATTTCATTACAGACAGCATGAACGCTAAAGGTTTCATGTTTTGTCTGGTCAACTTCATTTCATTTGTAATTAGCATATATTCCTACAATTCAGACCTGCAACACATTCCAAAAAAAGTTGGGACAGGGACAATCTGGGACTAGTAACAAGGTGAAAAAGACTAAATAATCATGTAATTTCAAACAGGTGATCATGATTTGGTCAAAAGCAGTACCCACGAGAGGCTTTGAAGAGCAAAAATGAGGATCTCTAGTTTGTCACCAAACCCATGAGAAACTTATTGTATTATATGTTCCTTAAAGAAAGATTGGAAGGGATTTACATATTTCTTCCTCCACAGTGCAGAATATCATTAATCGGTATGAATGAATGAATTTCCACTCGTAAAGGGCAAGGGCACAAGCCTAAAATGAAGAACCCTGATCTTCGATCCCTCAGAAGGCACTGCATCAAGAACCATCATTCATCAGTAGCTGATAGAACCATATGGGAAAGGGATTACTTTATCAAGCACTACAATATGGAGTTACATCCACACTTTAAACGTTACCATGCAAATAAGAAGCCTGAAGTTAACCAAGTACAGAATGGGCAGCGGCTTCTCTGGGCTCGGAGGCATCTGGGCTGGACCAGCATACAGTGGAAATGTGTATTGCGGTCAGACCAATCAGTATTCCAGATCTTTGTGGAAGAAATGGACGCAAAGGACCATCCAGACCGTTATAAGCAACAAGTCCAAAAAGCAACAGTCCAAAAGCCAGAATCTGTCTTGGTATGGGACTGTGTCAGTGCCCTTGGCAACAATCACTTACACTTCTGTGATGGCAGCATTAATGCAGAAAAGTACATTATGATTGTAAAGCAACAGATGCTGCCTTCAAGGGACGTCCATGCAAAACCACATGCTACACACATTACAAAGGCATTGCTTTGGAAGAAGAGGATACGGGTACTGGACTGACCTGTCCCCAACAGAGAATGTTTGGAGAATTCTGAATCAAAAATGCGACATGACGACCCTGTACTGTTGCACATCTTACAACGTGTTTGCAGGAAAAATGAAACAAAAAAAACGTCTGAAACACTTCATCACTGGGCATCCTCTGTGCCAAAACAAGTGTTTAAGTGTTGTGAGAAGGAATGGCAACATCACAAATTGATAAATGCTTTTCCATCCAAACTTTTTTGGATTGTGTTGCAGGTCTAAAATGCAGGAATGTTTACTAACAAAGGAAATGAAGGTCACCACACAAAACATGAAATATATTGGATTCAAAATGTTTGCAATTAAATAAAAGTCAAAGAAAGAAACAATTTTTTTTAACTTCTGTATTTTCCATACTGTCCCAACTTTTTCCTGATTTGGGGTTGTACATTTGTTAAATGATATAATTTTGTACCATTGGGAAGTTTCACATAAAGCGGCCTGGTTGTGGAAAGGATGGGTCTCGTCACAGGAGAAGGATGACCTTCATTCTCAGTCAGAGCTTAAAAAGAAAAAAAAAACAAAAACAACAAAAATTATAGGACCACTGACTTATGTTCACAATTTCAGAAATAATACTTGCATGCATAGAATACTTTACATTTACAGCATTTAGCAGACACCCTTATCCAGAGCGACTTACAACTGATACAGTCTTACAGTCCAAGCAATTGTGGGTTAAGGGCCTTGCTCAAGGACCCAACAGTGGCAGCTTGGCAGAGGTGGGATTTGAACCCTGGACCTTCTGGTTCAGAGTCCAGTACCTTACCCGCTAGGCTACCACAGAATAATCACATAAGTGTAAGAACACAGCACAGTGATGATAGTTAAATCACTTGGGTGTCATTATATTATTCTCATAATGAGAATCATCAGATTTATCAAGTTTTAGAGAAGCCATCTACTTTTTAGTAGTTAGATAAACCTTAAAACAGATTACTCGATACTTACTGTCAGTTCATGATTAGAAATGTAGTAATATGTTTCAGTCTCTGTAAGTAATAAAGCGGTTCATTTTGTTATTGCTGAATTTGTTTAAAAAACCCAAAACTAATTAGCCACTTACACTTCGCTGAGCCGTGTAGACAAAGACCACCGTCTCACTGTATATTATATACTTTAATAGTAATTAATCACTTGCAACAGTCTAATTAACTAGCCCACCGCTGCAGAGACCGGGTTGGGTGTCGCATTCAGAAACAATTGACTGTCTGAGGTAAAGGAGGCCAATCAGGGGATCATCCCCCAGTGCTTTGACACGAAACCCTTACCCAGCCCTGCAATCCATTAGATGTCTTGTCCAGGGTACACTTATGCCTATACCCCAGGATAAGCGAGGTTAAACTGTGAAAAAAAGAAACAAACAAAAATGAACTGTATAACTTTTGGAGACAGTTCAACTTACCGGGCGGAATATGAAGGCGGTAGAGGAGTCTAACCTTCTCGTTCAATTCTTCACAGTACAGAGTATCTACAGAGAGAATTAACAAAAGTATTCCTTTAATAAATATTAATAATTATTCATTTTCTCACGTTAAATAAAACCACATTCATTTATTCAAGTTTATAGTCTTTTCTTGTAAGTGCCCTGGACTAGGTGTCGCATAAATATTTCTTCAGTCATGTTCTTTAATCATAAGCCGCATAATCACTTATAGTATTAAAAAACAGATGAGTTTTGTTCCATTTAATGTCCATCCGGTCAAGGTCCGTTCAACTTTAATGGACCGAGGTCTTAACAAATAGAATAAAATGATAAAAACATGTCTTTTCAACCTCTGGATGTTTCAGATGTAAACAGCCAATCAGTTTGCAGTCACCTCAAACAGCCAATCAATGCTGCGGGTCTATAAACAGAGCTGGGAGTGTAAGAGCAGGTAATTTCTTTTTTGTGTGTGTGTGTGTGTGTGTGTGTGTGTGTGTGTATACACCTTGTCTTGCTATCCTTGTGAGCAAATGTCCTTACAATGATAAGAAAACCTGGCAACTTAAATGTTACTGCATTCCCCTAGACCGGGTCGTAACAGAACATCACTGTATTTGTTTTATAATTATTGTGCATTTCCATGAATTATAAAAGGCTTAGCATATGCGTAACAGTTCCACTTGTTTATTCGGCGGTATCTCTGATGCATTTATGTATCGTTTGCACAGTTTTCTTGTGAAAATAGCCTTCATATTTACATTACAGTAGCATTAAAAGACTACGTGACTATGGTAATGTCCATTCAACGTCCATTTTGGTCAGCGACCTGTTTCACCGAAAGTACTGCAGACATTAAACAAAGCATACCTGTAGTGGTCGGAAATGCATTACATTTTTTCCCTACCTGTATGTTGAAAAACTCATGGTGCTATGTTTGGGTTGTTACTCTCTCTGGACAATCGAGAAGCCATTCAGATTACTGTGGCAACCACTGCATTGCAATATGTGGATTGTCAAACAGCACTCCTTATAATATATCAGTGGTGTGAAGAAGTGTTTGCCCCCTTCCTGATTTCTTAATTTTTTGCACGTTTGTCACACTTAAGTGTTTCAGAACATCAAACCAATTTAAATATTAGTCAAACACAACACAAGTAAACACTTAAATGCAGTTTTTAAATGAAGGTGTTTACTATTAAGGGAGAAAAAAAATCCAATCCTACATGGCAAAAAGTGATTGCCCCCTTGTTAAAACATAACTTAACTATGGTTTATCATAGCCACACCCAGGCCTGATTATTGCCACACCTGTTCTCAATCAGGACATCACTTAAATAGGACCTGCCTGACAAAGTGAAGGACAACAAAAGATCCTTAAAAGCTACACATCATGCCGAGATCCAAAGACATTCAGGAACCATTGAGAAAGAAAGTCATTGAGATCTATCAGTCTGAAAAGGGTTATAAAGCCATTTCTAAAGCTTTGGGACTCCAGCGACTCACAGTGAGAGGCATTATCCACAAATGGTGAAGACATGGAACAGTGCTGAACCTTCCTAGGAGTGGCCAGCCAACCAAAATTACCCCAAGAGCGCAGCAATGACTCATCCAAGAGGTCACAAAAGACCCCACAACAACATCCAAAGAACTACAGGCCTCACTTGCCTCAGTTAAGGTCAGTGTTCATGCCTCCACCATAAGAAAGAGACTGGGCAAAAATGGCCTGTATGGCAGAGTTCCAAGATGAAAACCACTGCTGAGCAAAAAGAACATTAAAGCTCGTCTCAGTTTTTCCAAAACACATCTTGATGATCCCCAAGACTTTTGGGAAAACATTCTGTGGACTGATGAATTCTGCTGTCTACCAAAAAATCCTGAAGGAGAATATCTGGCCATCTGTTGGTGACCTCAAGCTGAAACGAACTTGGGTTCTGCAGCAGGACAATGATCCAAAACACACAA
Source organism: Ancistrus triradiatus (assembly GCA_025084515.1). Classification (NCBI taxonomy): domain Eukaryota; kingdom Metazoa; phylum Chordata; class Actinopteri; order Siluriformes; family Loricariidae; genus Ancistrus; species Ancistrus triradiatus. The sequence goes on from JAJAGP010002951.1 coordinate 15,926, forward strand.
GCAAGTCCACCTCTGAACGGCTGAAGAAAAACAAAAAGTCCTGACCTGAATCCTATTGAGATGCTGTGGCATGAGCTTAAAAAGGCCGTTCATGCTGGAAAAACCCTCCATTGTGGCTGAATTTACAACAATTCTGTAAAGATGAGTGGCCAAAATTCCTCCACAACGCTGTAAAAGACTCATTGCAAGTTATCACAATTTTTTTCTCCCTTATAATAAGCACCTTTCATTTAAAAACTGCATTTAGGGCGGTTTACTTGTTGTTGTCTTTGACTAATATTTTAAATTGGTTTGATGTTCCGAAACACTTAAGTGTGACAAACATGCAAAAAAGAAAGAAATCACAAAAGGGGGCAAACACTTTTCCACACCACTGTATCTGAATTCTGCCACTCGATTTTTAGCTGGATATTCGTCTAAAATACTACAAGGTGTACTCACCGATCCAGTGTTGCAAACTGGCTAAATGTGAATGCGGTTCTGCCCATCTTGGTCTAGCAAGTTAAAGGTCCTTTGTGCCAATGTGTCTGCATGTGATCCACACTGCCAGGGCATCAGCAGCTGGTACAACAAACTCTTAAACTGGGCTCTGCCCACTTCGTAATTGTCCAAGAGGGGAAGCACCCCCCCCCACACTTCCTCTCCCCAGTACAAGTTAATGAAATGCTCAGTCTGAAACAAACACACACCCAGATCCCACATATTACACATGAATCAGATGCTTAAACTAACAGGGTAATACTTGAAGACACAATGATCAGCCACAATCACTAGAACCACACAGACCAAGTAACACTGATTATGTTCCAACCACATGTTATGCTCTGGGATATATTAAATGGGTAAACAAGGTGAGTCTCATTATGGATCTGCTGAATGTGAGTGAAACATTACCGGAGTAAATGCCTGATGCATGTTCAATAACCCAGAAACAAAAGAAAATCCCAGAGGTTGAATCTTTTCATCTGGACACAAGGTTTTGTGGAAGAAATTTCATCACTCATCTAAGTGACTTCTTCAGTCTCAAGCTAGTTGGAAAATTTCCCCAATCTTATATACAGCACCTTTGCATAAACGACCTGGTACACATGTGGCAGGAACATCGGAACAATTGAGACGCATATTTGCCAAACAGCACATCTCAGTGGCTTTCAAACCCCCAAAACATGCTACGCCAGAAACTGGTCCACCCCAAGGATCGAGTCCCCCAGCACAAACAGAGTAAATGTAGTGTACGCTGTTAAGTGCCGGGGAGGATTGCCAGGAATTGTACATCGGGGAAACCAAACAGCCACTGGCGAAACAGATGGCACAACATAGAAGAGCTACCTCATCAGGTCAGGACTCTGCGGTTTACACCCACCTACAGGCCAGTGGCCACTCTTTCAAGGATGAAGACTTGCAGATCCTTGATAGGGAGGAACGGTGGTTTGAACGCGGAGTAAAAGAAGCCATTTTTGTAAAGAGGGAACGTCCATCCCTGAACCACCCGAGGAGAGGGGCCTCAGTAAGAGTACACCTCTCACCATCTTACAATGGAGCCATCGCAGCCCTTCCCCAATCATGTGTGAATGCAGCACACGTGGCCATTGTCGTTAATGGCTATGTCAATCTGCATATTAAACTGATCACCGGTCCCATTGTTATGTAATGGTGCTGGTACCAGTTGTTTATGCAACGTGCTGTATATAAGATTGGGGAAGTTTTTCCAACTGCTGAGACTGAAGAAGTCACTTAGATGAGTGACGAAACGTTTCTCCGACAAAGTCTATGTCCAGATGAACAGATTCAACTTCTGGGAGTTCCCAGAGTAAAGAACTGAGTGAAGGGCCAAATAATTACGGTCAGATGACTGGGCCGAGGCATTTCCGTAGACATCAGTTTGACGCATAGGACATACATAAACGTCATTACTGACCAGGAGGCTTTAAGGTTTTGGCTGATCTGTGTATATTCACCTGTACACAATACCCAAGTTTCCTCCTTGTTCTCTCACAAAAGCCTGAATTATTTGTGGCATGGATTCAAGATGCCAGAAAAATTACTCAGAGATTCACAGAGATGTCATCATTTGTCTTCTGCTCTATCACAAATATGCCCTACCTCTGGTGTCTGGGAAGAAGACTAAAGTACACTGTAGACAGCAGACTGCTTTGTGAGAAGCTGGAAGGATCCATTACATTTCTGACCATGTCTTCACATATTTCAGCCAAATCCTGACCTTAAGAATTTAAGACCTGATTTTTTTTAATATATTCATATTCTGAGCTGATCATTATTGTCATGAAAGGTGCTTATTTCAGTTAAGACAGTCTTCCAGTTAGTTGGAACAAGTCTGTCCATTCTTCCAAGTTTTCCCACCAAATTATTGTTATAGTTTATGATATATACAAACCTTAAACAGGTCGTAAAGATCAGACAGACCATCTGGAGAGACAGAAACTTCAGCCGAGACAAGCCGCAGCTACAGAAGGATGCAACAAATGTTACACACTCATAAAAGATCAGCGGGATTGTCACTTAAAAAGTTAAACAGACCTTAGTACTTGAATGTTCGATTCTACATGTTATATAGAACAGGTCATAATTAGATCAAATGTTTTAATGAGGAATGTGACAAGGAAAGTATTTAGTATTGAAAAAAGTTTTTATTTTTTAGTCGCATTACTGTGGAGCCATGTGGTAACATACTGCTGACTGGGTGCTCTAGTAAACCCTTAATCAAGCTCTAGTTAGTGTTCCATTAGGTTTAATATTAATCCCATTCTATCAGAAGTGCAATGGCTACCTTTTTAAATTCCATACTGATTACAAAATACTTGTACTAACATTTAAAAATGCAACATGGTCTAGTACGCTCACCAATCACTTTAATAATAATAATAATAATAATATTGTCGAGGACTGTACCCAAAAATTTCAAACTTGGATTAATCACGCCATAATACTCTATTCCACTGATCTTCATTCCAATCTCTGTGAGCTTTAGCACATCTTAGCCTTTTCACCCTGTTCTCCTTCTGAAAAAGTGGTTTCTTGGCTGCTACACTTCCAAAAAGACCATTAGAAGGGAAACTTGGCATCCCAATGAAGCTACCAGATGCTGCTATTGCTCAGGTGTAAGAGGACATCACACTAAATACTGGCCACTGTAACCTATAGAAGCTGTTATTCGGATTTTTTTAGTTCTTTAATACAAATTTCTGGTTGTATGATAATAAAGAGTCTGAGTAATAATTATACATGGTCATTATATCATTGCTAAAACAAATGGTGTATCTAATTTCAAGTGGCCTAAGACTTTTGCACTACACTGTAGAAGGTTCAGCATTTTCATTTTAAGAAATGCATTTGAAAAAACAGTTGTGTTCAATCGCAACTGATGTGTTTGTGTGTTATTGTGTGTGAGACTCACTGTGTTTTCTTTTGTGGTGTCCTCATGGGTCTGCAGAACTTGGATCCTGTGTCTGGATCGCATCCTCTCTAGCTGCTTTATTGTCAGATCCCCAAATTTCTTAACGTGCACACAAAGAAGATCAGCTAATCATCCCTGCTCTCTGTCCAAAATGAAACCTTCATATACATAGTAATTGTAATTGTAATTTTTATATTAATAAGTATTTATACAGTCGTATGAAAAAGTTTGGGCACCCCTGATAATTTTCATGGTTTTAGTTTATAAATCATTGGTCGTTCAGATCAGCAACTTGAGTTAAATATATCATATAGCAGATGAACACAGTGATATTTGAGAAGTGAAATGAGTTTATAGGATTTACAGAAAGTGGTGCAGTAGTAAATTATTCAAAACAAAATTAGGCAGGTGCATACATTTGTGGCACCCAAACAGAAAAATGACATCAATATTTAGTAGATCCTCCTTTTGTAGAAATAACAGCCGCTAAACGCTTCCTACAGCTTCCAGTCTGGATTCTGGTTGAAGGTGCTTTGGACCCATTCTTCTTTAGAAACATCTCCAGTTTCAGTCAGGTTTGATGGTTTTCCCGAGCATGGACAGCCACATTTTCAGTAATATTCATGTCTGGGGGACTGAGATGGCCATTCCAGAACGTTGTACTGGTTTTTCCTCTGCATGAATGCCTTAGTAGATTTTGAGCAGGGTTTTGGGTCATTGGCCTCGGTGCAACTTTGTCACTGATTCCTTGAACATTGTTCTCAAGAATCTGGAGATATTAACTGGAATCCATGCCACCCTCAACTTTAACAAGATTCCCTATACCTGCACTGGCCACACAGTCCCACAGCATGATGAACCGCCACCAAATGTTACTGTGGGTAGCAAGTGTTTGTCTTGGGATGCTGTGTTCTTTTTTTCGCTCCTTGTTATGTCAAAATAACTCCATTTTAGTTTCATCAGTACACAGCACTTTATTCCAAAATGAAGCTGGATTGTCCAATGTGCTGTAGCACACCTCAAGTGACTGTTGTTTGTGGCGTGTCTGCAGAAAAAGGCTCTTCTGCATTACTCTCCCATACCGCCTCTCCTTGTGCAAAGTGCGCTGTATAGTTTTGAACGATGAACAGTGACACCATCTGCAGCAAGATGAGGTTGTAGGTCTTTGGAGGTGGTCGGTGGCTTGACTATGACTGTTCTCACCATCCTTCGCCTCTGCCTATCTGAGATTTTTCTTGGTCTGCACTTCGGGAGTTCCTTAACTAGAACTGTGCCTGTGGTCTTCCATTGCCTCACTATGTTCCTCACAGTGGAAACTGACAGCTGAAATCTCTGAGAGAGCTTTTCCCTTTCCCTGAACCATGATGTTGAACAACCTCTGTTTTCAGGCCATTTGAGAGTTGTTTTGAGGCTCCCATTGTTGCCACTCTTCAGAGAAGATGCAAAGAGGAGAAAAAAACTTCCATTTTTTGCCCACCTTAACCCTTTCTCATAGTTGGATTCACTTGTGTATGTAGATCAAGGGTCAATGAGACTTACAAAACTAATTTTGTGTTCCAATAATTAGTGCTAAAGGTATTCAAATGACAAGGGTGCCCAAATTTTATGCACCTGCCTAATTTTGTTTGAATAATTACTGCACACTTTCTGTAAACCTATAAACTTCATTTCACTTCTCAAATATCACGGTGTTCATCTGCTATATGATATATTTACCTGAAATTGCTGAGCTGGACAACCAATGATTTATAAAGAAAAATCATGAAAATTATCAGGGGTGCCCAAACTTTTTCATACGACTGTATTAATCTAACATACTAGCATTTCTCCCTTGATAATGATGGTACTTCATTCATTCATTCATTCCTTTTCATACCTGTTTAATTCAGTTCAGGGTCTTTGCTTTAGTGGTCTACTATGTACGTTTGTTAGCTTAAACAGTTATACTGTTAACTGGTAAGCCAAATCATATAGTATGAGCTGTCATTACCTTAGCCGATTTAAATATATGCGGATGTCCATTACTCCACATGAAAAACCAAAAGATACTGGCTCTGACTGAAAGCATTTGGAAGGAATCTGGGGCATTATGGGAAATGTAGTGCCTGTAGTGATTCACTTGGTGTGTCCTGTAGTTCTGCTCAGCAATTTTATCCAGGATAAAATTGACTTGAGGTCTGATCACACCTGTGTATAGCCTCATTGTGCCATCTTTCAATGGTCCAAATAATTCTGCAGCTGTCTATTATGCCTTACCTCATATGCATTATGTATCAGACCACCAATGTGGGTGTGTCCTGCAGGCCCCGCCTCCTCGGCGCACACACATGGCTCCTCATCATCTCGGACCTGTTCAAGGAAACTGAATGCACATACACACAATGAATTACATTTTTAGTACCACCTCCAAATCATTTTCATTTTAGTGTAAATATACAGTACATTTTATTGCAGGCAACACCTCTTACTGGTGGCTCACTTAGTACCAACATGTTGCAATTGAATTGATGCAAATTTAAGTTTAGGCAGGCACTACCTATAAATTATTTTTCTTTTTTTAAACTGTGGTAGCTTTATTGGCATTTGGAAAGTCCTGATGATGCTTTCCACCAACAATACTAGTCAAACACACACAGGGACCATTTAAAATGACCAATTAACCCAACACGTCTTGGAATGTGGGAGGAAACCGGTGTTCCTGTGTGTGGCTGAGTTGTGACTGCATTAACCACTGGCATCACTGTGCCACCCCACCCTGCAACATAAGTGAAACATGCCCTTCCGCAGAGTTGTTCACCACCTTCAGTTCAGCAACACTTGGACACTTACACGGACACACACACACACTCTGGACAATTCATTAGGTACACCTTGCTAGTACTGTTCTAGACCCCCTTTTACCTTCAGAACTGCCTTGATTCTTCATGGCACAGATTCACCTAAATGCTGGAAACATTCCTTGGAGATTTTGGTCCATATTGACATTAGCTTCAGATTGGGAGGCTGTGCATCCATAACGCAAACCTTCCGTTCCACTACATCCCAAAGATGCTCTATTGGATTGAGCTCTCCTGACTGTGGAGGCCATTTGTGAACAGTGAACTCACTGTCATGTTCAAGAAACCAGTGTTAGGTGATTTGAGCTTTGTGACATGGCATGTTATCCTGCTGGAAGTTAGCCATCAGAAGATGGTACACTGTGGTCATAAAGGGATGGACATGGTCAGCAATAATACTTAGGTAGGCTGTGGAATTTAAACAATGCCTGGTTAGTAGGGGATGCTCTTGGTTAGTAGAAGAGACGCTCTTCTGCATATTTTGGTTATTACGAGTGGTTACTTGAGTTACTGTTGCCCTTCTATCAGCTCAAACCAGTCTGGCCATTCACCACTGACCTCTGGCATCAAGGCATTTTTGCCAAGGGAACTGCTACTCACTGGATATTTTCTCTTTTTGGACCATTTTCTGTAAACCATAGTTTGTAAAACTCCTAGTAGATCAGCAGTTTCTGAAAAACTCAGACCTGCCCTGTCTAGCAGCAACAATGATACTATGTACAAAGTCACTTAAATCAACTTTCTTTACCGTTCTGATGCTCAGTTTGAAGTTCAGCAGTTCATCTTGACCATGTCTATATACCTAATGCACTGAGTTGCTTCTGTGCGATTGGCTTATTAGATGTTTGCATTAATGAGCACGAACAGCTGTACCTAATAAAAGTACCTCATGGCTTAATTTACTTTTTACTGCTGCATAAATGTTTAATTTCGTAGGGACTTTTGTGGGGCCAGTGGTCTAATAAACTAGCCCACCGCTGGTGACTCGGGTTTGAGTCCTGCCAGTGTGTATTCCAGCCGGGTCAGGTGATGCATGTAAGCACAATTGGCAGTGCCTGAGGTGTTGGCGTCTGGGATCATCCCCTGGTGCTGCAACATCAACCTCTGCCGACTCTATAATGATCTGGTGCCCTGTCCAGGGCTTGCTTACTCCTGCACTCTGTGTTGTCCAGGAATAGATTCCAGACCACCCTCTGTGACTCATACCAGGAAAAATATGATTAAAACCTTAAAAAAAGACTATGTGCTTACCTTGTCAACATCATCAGAGCCTGGCCATCATCTATGCAGGCACAAATATCCTCAATGTTGGTATCGAGCACAGCAAGGCCAAGCTGGAAAATAATTTTAACACCATGGTAAAAGAAGCAATCCAGGATGCGCAGTCCGCTCCTTAACGGCACGGCACTGAGGAACAGAGCAAGGAACCAGGAGAGTGATAGCGAGGATAGGGATGAGATATCTGGAACCCGCTCAGCTAGGTGAGGTAATCGCTCTCGGATTAACTCCTCGAACACAGAGCGGTCCACCTGAGCACCTGAGAGAGACAGAAGAAACATATCTTAGTTACGAACCACATGTTCTCACTGCTGCCCATACAGTGGAGCAAAAAGTATTTAGTCAGCCACTGATTGTGCAAGTTCTCCTACTTAGAAAGATGAGAGAGGTCTGTAATTTTCATCATAGCTACACTTCAACTATGAGAGACAAAATGAGAAAAAAAAATCCAGGAAATCACATTGTAGGATTTTTAAATAATTTAATTGTAAATTATGGTGGAAATAAGTATTTGGTCAATAACAAAAGTTCAAACTCAATACTCTGGAACATAACCCTTGTTGGCAATGACAGAGGTCAAACGTTTCCTGTAAGTCTTCACCAGGTTGGCACACACTGTAGCTGGTATTTTGGCCCATTCCTCCATGCAGATCTCCTCTAGAGCAGTGATGTTTTGGGGCAACACAGACTTTCAACTCCCTCCACACATTTTCTATGGGGCTGAGGTCTGGAGACTGGCTAGGCCACTGCAGGACCTTAAAATGCTTTTTACGGAGCCACTCCTTCGTTGCCTGAGCGGTGTGTTTGGGATCATTGTCATGCTGGAAGCCCCAGCCACGTTCCATCTTCAATGCTCTCACTGATGGAAGGAGGTTTTGGCTTAAGATCTCACGATACATGGCCCCGTTCATTCTTCCCTTAACACGGATCAGTCGTCCTGTCCCCTCTGCAGAAAAACAGCCCCAAAGCATGATGTGTCCACCTCCATGCTTCACAGTAGGTATGGTGATCTTGGGATGCAACTTCTTTTGTAATTCTTTTCTTCCGTTCTCCGTTCTCATGATTACTTTGACCCCACGGGGTGCCATTAATACAGATAATGAGTGGAGGAGAGAAGAACTTCTTAAAGAAGAAGTTACAGGTCTGTGAGAGCCAGAAATCTTGCTAGTTTGTGGGTGACCAAATACTTATTTTCCACCATTATTTACAATTAAATGCTTTAAAAATCCTACAATGTGATTTCCTGGATTTTTTTCCCCTCATTCTGTCTCTCATAGTTGAAGTGTAGCTATGATGAAAACTACAGACCTCTCTCATCTTTCTAAGTAGGAGAACTTGCTCAATCAGTGGTTGACTAAATACTGTTTTTGCCACAATGTATATGGACATCCATACAAAGATGTAAAGCTTAGACAGAAAGATGTTGGTCCAAGCATTTAGAACCCTAACTATTGAGTCATACCTCACATATCAAATGTTTTCTTGTGTTTGAACTTGTTTGCGCTTGGAAGTCTCTTGTAAGTAACAAGATGCCCTTTCAAAACTGTCTGTACTACACAATCAGTGGCATAGTCATGTCTGAAGATGTGGGTATACTGGAACTTCAGGATTACAAACGGATGAGCCAAAATATCAGGACCACCCACAGATTTAACAACAAACATCCCTGTTCACCCTGTTGTCAAACCTGCATGTCAAACTCTGAAATACATTTACTGGTAAGCGGACAGACAGTTTGTGTAGTCATACTGAATGTTGGAGAAATGGGCAGCCGTTAACAGCTGGGTCCAGGTATTTGTGTGCTGTTCCAGTTCTTCTAATATGTTCTTCTGGTACTAGTTCCGGCTCCACTCAAGCTGTTCTTCCGTCATCAGTTCCAGTCCGCCATACAGTGACTCAGACCACATTAGAGGGCAATGACTACCCTTCCCTTCCTTCAGCTGACTGAGCATCCCATGCCACCAATACTTTCCCACTGATGAGGAGAATTTACAGTGACTGGAATAAAAAATGCTGAAACTAACTCATCTTGTCTACATTACTACTTTTCATATTTTATTTATTAGTTATACTGTTGTCTTATATGCTATAGTTTATTATCCATTGTATTATACTGTTCACAATATTACATTATCTTGAATTTATTATATCAGATCATATATCATCTAGGCCCTTTTTGAGTCTTGGTCCTCCCAAGGTTTCTTCCTTAAAACATTTAGGGAGTTTCTCCTTGCCAATGTCACCCTAGACTTGCTCAGATAGGGTTTTGGGCCTAGATATTTGTAAGACTGCTCTGTGACAATGTTCCATTGTAAAAAGCGCTATAGAAAACTTGACATCACTTCCCCATAACCATCGCTGTGGACCAGGTGGTTCAATGTTTTGGCTCATCGGTGCAGAACTGTACAGGGACTATATGCATGAATATGTGAGTGTAAATAGATTCACAGAAAACATTTAGCAGGTCAGTGATGCATTTTGGCAACATGCTATAAAATGTACATACATCCAACTCTCTAGAATTCCGTCCAATAAATGACACCATAAACAAAGCCTCTCCAAACTAAACTCCTCCCAAGAGAGAACATCATAGTCAAAATACACACCCACCGATAACTCTAAGGTTGAAGTAATCAGGCAGCATCCTTTCACACACTGTGACCAGCAACCAGAATGCTTCTTCCTCTCTTGTGTAGAGCAGCAACACGGATGCTAGGATGTTCATAGACTAGACACACACAGGCACACCAGTAATTCACACCAGTTCTAATCATACGTTCTCAATACGGAAGTGTAACTGTGTTACTACCACACTTCCAAGGTCAAATTTCACTCTTTTATTTACATATTTCAAGATAACTAAGTAGTCTAAATAATGTCATATGGAGATGTATCGTCATGCCTGAGGAAAACATATATATTTTAACAGTGTTAAATCATCTCATATCAGCCACTAGATTAGCATTACTGCTTCAGTAGCCTGGCTATGTTTTCAATAACAACCTTCAGGCAATAAGCAACTTGTTCTGTGGATGTTTGCTCTGGAAGCAAATCCACTCTGTTTCTGCAAGTTGAAAGTGTTTAGCTAACAATAGTCTGGTCTACAAGGAAAATACACAGACGAACAGCAAATCCACAACAGAACCCCTTTTATATATAAATAAAAAATGATGTGAATAAACAATGTGATTTCAAACAGGTTATGTCAACAGGTGATAATAATCAGGATTTGGTACAAAAGCAGTATCAAAGACGTCCAGAGGATCTCCTCTTTTTTTTGCCATATTGCTGTATTTAAGAGAATCGCCAGAGTTGATAGTTGCTGTTTAACAGCTTACAATAGAACATAACACACAAACCTCTGTGCATCCCTTGTTAAATGGTGTGGGTTGCTGATGTCTCATGTGAGCCCTCTTGGCTGTGTTACCTTCTGGTTCTCCTCTTTATAGCTATGCTGTTACAGTTGGTGCTGCCAGAGTCTCATGCTACACTTAGTGCCAGTAGTTCAAACGTGTTCTGTTCATAAACTCTGAGCATTTAAAAATAATAGCTACTTTTTTTTCCTCTCTCTCCAAGCTCATGATCCGGTACCAGTTCCAGTCCCATACGAAGATGTTCCTCTGCTTCAGCTCCACCCAAGCTGTTCTTCCATCACTTCCCAATATACTGTTTTCCAGTCTACAGACTGCAACTACCTCCTCCGGTTGACTGAGGATGCCATGCCACCAAAACCTTACCACAGAATAAACACGATCCTGTAGTAACTGGTGTACCGGACTAAATAATACATACAGTGGTGCTTGAAAGTTTGTGAACCCTTTAGAATTTTCTATATTTCTGCATAAATATTAACTAAAACATCATCAGATTTTCACACAAGTCCTAAAAGTAGATAAAGAGAACCCAGTTACACAAATGAGATAAAAATATTATACTTGGTTATTTATTTATTTGAGGAAAATGATCCAATATTACATATTAGTGAGTGGCAAAAGATGTGAAACCTTTGCTTTCAGTATCTGGTGGTGACCCCCCTGTGCAGCAATAACTGCTACTAAACGTTTCCTGTAACTGTTGATCAGTCCTGCACACCGGCTTGGAGGAACTTTAGCCCATTCCTCCGTACAGAACAGCTTCAGCTCTGGGATGTTGGTGGGTTTCCTCACATTAGCTGCTCGCTTCAGGTCCTTCCACAGCATTTCCATTGGATTAAGGGTCAGGACTTTGTCTTGGACATTCCAAAAACATGAACTTTATTCTTCTTTAAACCATTCTTTGGTAGAACGACTTGTGTGCTTAGGGTCGTTGTCCTGCTGCATGACCCACCTTCTCTTGAGATTCAGTTCATGGACAGATGTCCTGATATTTTCCTTTAGAATTCTCTGATATCATTCAGAATTCATTGTTCCATCAATGATGGCAAGCCGTTCTGGCCCAGAGCAGCAAAACAGGCCCAAACCATGATACTACCACCACCATGTTTCACAGATGGGATAAAGGTTCTTATGCTGGAATGCAGTGTTTCCTTTCTCCAAAACATAACGCTTTTCTGTTAAACCCAAAAAAGTTCTATTTTGGTCTCATTCTGTCCACAAAACATTCTTCAATAGCCTTCTGGCTTGTCCACGTGATCTTTAGCAAACTGCAGACGAGCAGCAATGTTCTTTTTGGAGAGCAGTGGCTTTCTCCTTCCAACCCTGCCATGCACACCATTGTTGTTCAGTGTTCTTCTGATGGTGGACTCATAAACATTAACCTCAACCAATGTGAGAGAGGCCTTCAGTTGCTTAGAAGTTACCCTGGGGTCCTTTGTGACCTCGCCAACTATTACATGCCTGCTCTTGGAGTGATCTTTGTTGGTCGGCCACTCCTGGGGAGGGTAACAATGGTCTTGAATTTCCTCCATTTGTACACAATCTGTCTGACTGTGGATTGGTGGAGTTTCAAACTCTTTAGAGATGGTTTTGTAACCTTTTCCAGCCCGATCATCAACAACTCTTTTTCTGAGCTCCTGAGAATTCTCCTTTGTTTGTGCCATGATACACTTCCACAGACATGTGTTATGAAGAGCAGACTTTGATAGATCCCTGTTCTTTAAATAAAACAGGTGCCCACTCACACCTGATTGTCATCCCTTTGATTGAAACACCTGACTCTAATTTCACCTTCAAATTAACTGCTAATCCTAGAGGTTCACATACTTTTGCCACTCACTAATATGTAATATTGGATCATTTTCCTCAATAAATAAATGACCAAGTATAATATTTTTGTCTCATCTGTGTAACTGGGTTCTCTTTATCTACTTTTAGGACTTGTGTGAAAATCTGATGATGTTTTAGGTCATATTTATGCAGAAATATAGAAAATTCTAAAGGGTTCACAAACTTTCAAGCACCACTGTATATACACAACTTTACATTATTCTGTTCAAATTTTTTTTTATCTATTTTGACTATTGTTATTATTAACTAGTATATGTTTAAATATGTTTTCTCTTAATATTTATTTAGCTGCAGTTTATTTAAACTATTACTATAAACCTATTATATAACCCAAGGAGAATGGGTCTCTTTTTGAGTGTTGGTCCTCCCAGGGTTTCTTCCTTATAACGTTTAAGGAGTTTTCCTTGCCACTGTCCCCCTAGGCTTGCTCAGTTTGGGCTTGGCTTTGAGACAATGCTCCATTGTAGAAAGTGCTACAGAAATAAATCTGCTTTGTTGATGTGCTAAATGTAATCAATTTGCGAACATTTTATTGCCTTCACTTTAAAACTAAAATGTTGTGTCCCCCTTTTCCTCTTCTTTTTTAATGTTTATACCCAACATATCATTTGCAATATGATTATATGTTTGTTTTAGGCCAAATTTACATATAAAACTGTCCACATAACCTGTTTTTGACAGGTCGCAGAGCTTCATGGTTAGTTAAAATTTGCATATTTCATACGTTTACTTCCCTGGAAGCACTTATATTAATGTCTTTATAATTAGAAAATCAACATGTCATTTTATCAGCCCAACTGTTGCATAAGACTGTACAGTAAAACCCCCATTATTTGCAAGTATCTTGTTTCAGGCAATGGGTCAGATAACAAAACAGCAGCTGAATATCCATCATTTCCTCTGGGGAAATCCCTTTCTGATCAGTTCTCCTACCTGCCTGTTGCATGTGTGCTCACGGAATATAATGCCATCATTTTCCCAATATTTATTCATTCATTATGGTGGGCTAATGGTTCAGAAAACAGGTCAGGAGATTACGTCACATGTTATAGGAAACATTCGGATAAAGGGAGTTTGCATAACAGGTTTCAGCAGTATTTGGAAAAAGGATCTCCTGACAGTAGCTGATGGATGGTGGTGTTTCTGCATTGCTGTGTGTGTGTGTGTGTGTGTGTGTGTGTACCTGGCAGTAGCCAATGCAGGGATTGCGGAGGGCATATGCATTTAGGACACGACGCAGCGCAGCAATTCCAGTCTCACTCTGGAAAGCGGCGTGTTCAGGCAGAGACCGACGAAGGTCCCTCTCGATCTCATCGCTGGTTTGTTCATTTGTTCTTCTCTCCAGCAGATCAGTGTAATAATGTGGGTGGGCATTCAGAGACGAGCGTGCATCTAAAACACACATGCACATAACTACTACCGTATTTGTTAGGCTTCCCTTTATAGCGTAACCCTAACTACATCCTTAACTTCAGTATCCAAACGCATACATATTTTCAAACAAAATACACTTTTGTTTATGATGACCTCACCTTATGAGTGAGTCCTCAAATCATACACATTTTATGTACTGCTGTCCTTGCATGCACATTCCGTCCTTTGAAATGCATGAATACACACAGAAAGCTGTCATTTATTTAACCAGGTTAAATTTCTCCAACCTTTTGATACCACTTCCGCCGACAGCTGATTTAACTTCAAGACGTCGTTAGCTTAAATAGCAGTCTGTTCACAATAAAGTATACCAGCTTTAGACTACGGTATACGCTCACTGACCACTTTATTAGGTTCAACTGGCCGACTGCTCTGCTAGGTAACGCAAATATGTAATCAGCCAATCACATGGCTGCAATTTTTGGTGAATTTCTGTACTTGAAGGATTTATTCTTCTCCTCTAAGGGCTGATACAGTTGGAGAACACAGAGCAGGGAATGAGAGACCATTCCTCTTTTACAGAATCTATCCAGAACACCTGTCCCTGTGTCCTTCACTTTTTATCTCACATGCTCATCTGCTCCTACCTGACAAAGTGAGCCACATTTCTCCTCTGAGGGACTCTGGGATGCCGGCAGCCACCAGTTTCCGCGTTTTCTCTGTGTGGAACATATGCACGCCACGACCAAACTCATCAAAGTGCTCCTCCCACAACTGCACGCACACACAGAGACAGACACAAAAACACACAAATGAATGAGAATTCATTAAAAAAAAAAACGTGAGCTCTAGCATGCTAGGCCACCACTGGAAGGACCCAGGTTCGAGCCCCAGTGGTGACTTCCAGTCACTTGCACAGCGTGGCAATAGTAACCCCATGTATACCTGCACCCGTGACCCACTCGTGACCAGGAAAAAGTGGCGATAAAATATGAAAACATACCTTAATAAATGCATGTGTGTGCCTGCATGCGTGTATACTCACTGACAATAAAAATTAATGCTAACAGATAGAAACATCACAGCTGCATGCAGTTTTGTATCAGGCAGATATGTAAATGATTAGATGTGTGATCTGATTAGACAGTGGCTCTTGCCACAAAAGAGCGTAAAATTCTTCCCCTGCTGCCTATAAAAAGCTTCTCAGAATCTACTTTTGGGTAGAGTACCTCTTGGTGAGATATCGTTGGGTGCTACACATGCCTCTATACTGCACTCGAAAACATTTTGCCCAGTTGACAGACTTTGAGAGGAGGTGCATCAACGAACAGCGAGAAGCAGGATGGTCGTTTTGTCAAACTGAGCTGTTGGGAGCAGTAGTTCTGTGAGGGCATGCAGAGAAAAGGCTCTGGATGGCCCAGACAGACCACCAGTGGAGAGGATTGTTTGATCCACTGACAAGCTGGGACCCTCTCACAGTTTAGTTGTCCACCATCCAGACACAAGTGGTCTCTGCCCGAATCATTTCCAGGCACTTAGTAGAAGGATATTTATTGTCACGGTTCCCATTATGTCTCCTACCACTGACAGCCAGCCACCGCCGCCTTCATTTGCAGTGGTGTAGTGAACAAGAAACCTGGACTGCTATGGACTGGAACCTTATTGGCAGATGATCAGAGATGAAGGAGTGAGTGGTGAGTGCTTCAATGCTGCCTTTGTTGTGGAGTATATGTATATAAAGTGTCATTCGGTTCCAACCACTCCTTCGTGGTGAGTTCTGTTTTTTGCCAGTGAGTCTATCTAATCAGCCAATCACATGACAGAGACTCAATACGTATAGGCATCTTGACATAATAAAGACGACCTTCTGAAATTCAAACCGAGCATCAGATTGGGGAAGAAAGGTGATATAAGTGACTTTGAACATGGCATGTGTTTGCAGGGCTGCTCTGAGTATTTCAGAAAAGGCTGATCTTCTGGGATTTCTGCCATCTCTATGGTTTAGAGAGAACGGTCTGAAAAAAGGAAAATATCCAGTGAGAGCAATTCTCTAGGCAAATGCCATGTTGACGCCAGAGGAGCTGAATGCACAACATGTCAAACCTTGAAGCAGATGGGCTACAGCATCAGATCACACTGGGTGCAACTCAAGTCCTGGCTCACTAAAATAGGACAGAAAACTGGATATATTGTTGCCACACTTTGGGCCCCTTAATACCTAGTGATCACTGTTTATATGCCACAGTCTTCTTGAGTATTGCTGCTCACCATATCCATCCCTTTATGACCACAGTTTACCCATCTTCAGATGGCTACTTCCAGCAGGGTAACATGCCATGTCACAAAGCTCAAATAATCTCCAACTGGTTTCTTAAACATGACAATGACTTCACTGTACTCAAATGACCTCCACAGTCACCAGATCTCAATCATATAGACCATCTTTGGGCTGAGATGGAACCGTAGATTCGCATCATGGATGGTCAGCCAACAAATCTGCAGCAACTGGGTGATGCCATCACGTCAATGTGAACCAAAATCTCTCCAGAATGTTTCTAGCACCTCGTTGAAACTATGCCATGAAGAATTAAGAAGGTTCAGAAGGTAAAAGGAGGTCTAATACCCCCTCATAAATTACTACATTTCTGTTGTTCAATTCTAAATGAATGTTCATTTTAGACATTTTCCCTTCATTACTTGCTTATTTGCACTTTCTTTTTCAAACTAACATTACTTGGTAGCATTATATAAGCCTTTTCAAGCATACTGCCGCGTACGTCTTCAACTATCACTCGTGTGCACATAATGTACGCCTTTGGAAACATGGTCGCCACAAATAAATCAATAAACGGAACGTTATGCTGAATGATAAAAGGAGAACATGAGTTCATGGCACAGACTGTCAACACAGAAACAAATGACAGAAGAACACTGAAGGTCGTGTGTTATCACTAATGACATCACGACTCGGATTACCTAAATCACAACTGTGGTGATATTCATAGAACACACTCCCTGATGTGTTCTATTGCTTAAATACACATAGACATACTATATTGTATTTAATATCAACAATACCTAATTTGATCAGGGGTAGATGTCCTCACACATACACACAAACAGAGTGAGAGAGCGAGAGAGTAAATACAAATTTATGACCCTGATAACGAGCCTGATACTCACGCGCCTGCGCTCGGGGGATTCTGATTGGCCAGTGTGGAATGCAGTACATAATGCCTCCTCGAGGATCTTGGGATGGAATGTGTCATCTGTGTCATAGCAAAACATGTAATACGGGGTAGGGGAGATCTACAGACACACAGACACACAGGTTAACAGCAGGACTACTGACTCTGCATTATCACTACTGTACAACCGTTTCCACAGTACCTGGGTCTTTTTGTGCTGGCTGTAGCCATGCAGGGCACTGAGTCGAGCGTTCAGATTGTCCACCAGCTGGTCTCGTTGCGCAACATCAATCAGTTGGAAGGCTCGTTTTGAACGCACACTGATTATCAGTGGGTTGGGCAATGCTCCTGTGTTTTCTGCTTTCTCAATAGACTGCACCTAAAAACAACAAGAAAAAAACAAAAAAAAAAAAACAGTTACAGTCAAAACAAAACACTGCCACTACAGCTACTGTCAGGGAGGAACCCTGCCATTATAGCTACAGTCAAAATTAGATTTACATTGACAGCATTTAGCAGACGCCCTTATCCAGAGCGACTTACAATTGGTACAGTCTTACAGTCCAAGCAATTGTGGGTTAAGGGCCTTGCTCAAGGACCCAACAGTGGCAACTTGGCAGAGGTGGGATTTGAACCCTGGACCTTCTGGTCCAGAGTCCAGTACCTTAACCGCTAGGCCACCACAGTCTCAAATTAGAGTCTACAGAACTTCTCAAATTGAGTCTATAGAACCAAATGTATGAGGTAAAGCCCAGTTCGCAGCAGCACAGATGTGATGTATTGAGGTGCCTTAAATAAAGACCCAGAACATAGCCATTCCTGTAGGGGAATGCACATGCAAGCCACCCGGTGTCTGTTAGCCCTTGCTAGTACACTAACCGGTCACTTCATTAGGTACTCCTTGCTAGTACCAGGTGAGACCGCCTTCAGAACTGCCTTAATTCTTCAGGACATAGGTTTAGCATGGTGCTAAAAACACTGCTCTGAGACTTTGGTACATTATAGCATCACATACATCCATGATGTGAATCTACCATTACACCACATTCCAAAAGGTTCTCTACTGGATTGAGATCTCGTTGTCATGTCCATGAAACCAGTTTGAAATGATGGTGACATGGTGGGTAGAAAACTGGCACACTGTAGACATAAAGGGATGGACACAATACTCAGGTACACTGTGGTGTTTAAGTGATGCTCAATTTGTATATAGATTCCCAAAGCGTGCCAACAAAATATCCTCCACACCATTACACCACCACCAGCAGCCTGGACTGGTGATACAAGGCAGGATGGATTCATGTTCTCATGCTGTTTACGCCAAATCCTGACCCTTCCATCTGAATGTCGCAGCAGAAATCGAGACTCATCCAACTAGGCAACTTTTTTCCAGTCTTCCATTTTCCAATTTTGGTAAGCTCGTGTGAATTGTAGCCTCAGCTACCTGTTCTCAGCTGACAGCAGTGGAACACGGTGTGATTTTCTGCTGCTTCAAGGTTTGACATGCTGTGTGGTCAGAGACGCTCTTCCGCATACCTCAGTTGTAAAAAGTGGGTATTTTAGTTACCGTTGTCTTTCTAGAAGTTCAAACCAGTCTGGTGGGATTTGAACCCTGGGCCTTCTGGTCCAAAGTCCAGTACCTTACCCGCTAGGCCAGCACAGTCCCATGTAAAAGACCATTCCCTGTAAACTCTACAGATTGCTGTTCATGAAAATCCCAGTAGATCAGCAGTTTCTGAAATACTCAGACCAACCCGTCTAGCACCAACAACCATGCCCCATTCACTAAAATCACCTTCCCTCATTCTGATGCTCGATTTGAACTTCAGCAGGTTGTCTTTACCATGTCTACACACCTAAATGCACTGAGTTTCTACAATATGATTGGCTGACTAGATATTTGCATTAATGAGCAGTTGAACAGTTGTACCTAATGAAGTTGCCAGTGGCCTCCACAATCCAGTGGGACAGGAGCTGCATAGTGATAGGCGAACAGCCAATAAGGCTTTTTTTAAGAAAACATGCAGCACATACGCAGCATCTGATGCATGTGCTCAGCTAATGGTTGGGGAGGAAATGCTGATAATTCAAAAGCGTGGTTGTGGATTTCACTAGTATGCTTTGCGTGGTCATAGCAATAATGTTTTCAGTGATGATGTTCTGAGATCCTTCAACTCTTGAAGTGATTCAAAAGTAGACTTCAATAGTATGTGCCTGTCCTATTGTACGTAATACTCCTTTGTTTTCCCACTACCTGTATATTCTCTCTCACCTACACTCTATAAACTGGTTTAGATTCACTCGTTGAGTCCGTTTCATCTGTCTGATCTTCCATGTTGTTCGTGATACTGTCAATTCATGCATTTTTGGCTTCTGTCAAACAAAAAGTGCCATCATACCATCCTCTTAAATGTTATGGCTTTCCACTAGACAGGGTTGTACATTACTGCATTTCGTATACTTATTAAGAGTTTCCCTAGATTAAATATGCAGTGGCATTAGGGATACTGTGTTAGATGGTAGCGTTCCAACATATCTAGTGAAAATACCCTTTCTATTTACGTTACAGTAGCATAAAAAGACTATGGTAATGTCCATTTCGGTCAACGACTTGCTCCAGAGAACATAACATGGATGTTAAAAGGCACACACCTGTAATTAATAACATCCTGTCAACCAAATCCACCAAAGCTCTTAAAACACCACAAAAGTCCTTACTTTCTTTCAAACAGAAAATAAAAGGACAGACTGTATCTTGAAAAATATTGTGATGTACTATAGAGTTGATTATAGTGTTCAAACCTCAGCAAGTGGAATAAGGAGGGTGCAGTTTCCCTCCTGTAGGCTGCTGAAGGCTATGTAATTTTCTGTAATGTAGAGATTTCCGGGGGTATGACATCGAGCATGAGGCGTCCACACTGAGCAACGCATCACGTCCTGTAGCGTCTCGCATCGAGGAAGACCGAAGAGTGAAAGGACGTACTGGCGCAAGTCCTGCTGCACCAGGGCCCTGACACACAGACAAAAAAAACAAAAAAAAACCACACGCACACAAAAAAAACAACAACATAGGCTATATTAGGTTATGAGTCATGACTTTATAAACATGCATTTCACACTTCAGACACATCTGGCCTAATACAGCTTGAGACAGTAAACAGCAAAGGAAATACATATAATCACACTTCTGCTTTCTCTCTCATCTTCAGAAACTTCCTTTCTGCAAGAGGAAGTAAAGTAAAAATGGACCATGGTCTGTGAAAGTCATTCTGCAAAACCACATGCACTGTGCAAGTATGTGTCCTTGTTAGTAAGGGTCTTAAAATCAGCTTCTGAAACATACTGATCATTTGTAAGGAACAGCACAATGTGTTGGTTACCTCTTGGTAACACTGGCATCCGTATCCACAGCGCCGTTATCAAACAGCCTTCGAAGTGCCATATCAGACAGCTGAGTCATCACGGTCATTGTTTGGTCTACGTCCAGAAACATGGAAAACTCGCGCTGTTTTTGCCGCGTTTGAACCCGAATCGCATCGTTCACAAGGCCGAAGGTCGCACGCTCTATGGACTTGACTTCTGCCCAGGGGATCAGCAGCTTCACTGCACACGGAAAAGACTGTTATTCATTTTAAGCACAAACACTTTTCCAAAGTTAGTTTCAGGGTATAAAACTAATGGTGAAAGTACAGGTATGTGCCGTTTAACAACCATCCAATCAGTGTCAATCACTTTAACAACCAAGGTCTTAAATTTTCAAACATCCCAGCCATAAATAGCTGGTCACCTCAAAGGCCAACCAACTACGCAGATCCATGGGCTGTGGCAGGAGCTAGAAGTCTGTCATTGTGTGTGTGTGTGTGTGTGTGTGTGTGTGTGTGTGTGTGTGTTAAATTATTTAAGATAATCCTTTATTAGTCCCATAATGGGGTTTTGTTTGTTTGTTTTGTTTATCGTTGCTATCAGCATCAATGAACATTTCAGCAACACACACAAGGTTATATCTATACAGCAGGTTACCTCAAGACTAGTCATACACACACACACACACACACACACACACACACACACACACACACACACACACACGCTCAAGTCAATGCCAAGTCAGTGTAATCAATTAATCCAGCACACAAGTCTTTGGACTGTGGGAGGAACCCGGAGTAAACCCACGCAGACATGGGGAGGATATGCAGACTCCACACAGAATGAACCCAGGCCGCTCCACCCTGGGATTGAACCCAGGGCATTCTTGCTGTGAGGTGGCTGGTGCTACTTTACAGCAGCAAAGTGATAGTAGTGCACACAGCAGTAGAAAAAAGAATTAAAAAAAAAAAAAAAAAAAATTTTTTTTTTAAATTAAAAAAAATCCAATAAATACATGTACTATTATACATGTATATAAATAATTACACAGTCTAACAGCTGCAGGGACAAAGGACCTCCGATAGCACTCCTTCACACACTTGTCAAGTGCTGCCAGAGACGCATGCATGGGGTGAGAGTCATTATCAACCATTGATGCCAACTTCAAATCCTCTTTTCTCCCACCACCTGCACTGTATCTAGAGGACAACCCAGAACAGAACTCTTAATGATTACATCAAGTCTGTTCCTGTCTGCATTAGAAATGCTGCTACCCAAGCAGACCACTCCACAGAATATGGCAGATGCCACCACGGTGTAGAAGAAGGTCTTAAGGAGAGCCCCCTGCACTCCAAAAGACCTCCGTCTCTTCAGCAGATAGAGTCTGCTCTGTCTTTTTCTAAAAGTGCAGTAGTGTTATCTGTCCAGTCCAGTTTTTGAGTCGAACACCCAGGTACTTGTAGGAGTCCACTCCTTCAATGTTCACTGGTATCACATAGGGGTGGTATGTTGGATGTTCACTGGCATCACATGAGGGTGTCTGTGCCTGTGGAAATCCACCACCATCTCTTTGGTCTTCCCCGCATTGATTTGGAAGCGGTTCCACAGACACTCCACAGAGTTCACTGTACTCCCCAACATCATCATCTGTGATGAGTCAGACGACATCAGAGAACATCTGTAGATGAGAGTTGTGTGTTGTACCCAACGTCTGCAGTGTACAGGGTGGAGAAAAGCAGAACCAAGATGGTTCCCTGGGGAGCTCCTGCACTGCAGCCCACCATGTCCAACACACAGTCCCGTGCCCTCTCAAACTGCGGTCGGTTTGTGAGGTAGTCCAGAATACAGTCTAGAGGTGGTATTCCAGCCCATGTCTTTTAGAAGCTCTGGTTGATGTTAAAAGCACTGGAGAAACCAAAGAACATGATTCTCACAGTGCTGCGCCGCTTCTCCAGGTGAGACAGATTTGTGTAGGAGGTAGATGACGGCATCATCCACCCCGATACCAGGCTGGTAGGCAAACTGAAGTAGACCCGACGATGAGCTCACAAAAGGGCGGAGATGGACAAGGACCAGCGGTATCTGACGCATTTACATATCGTTTGCACACACTTTTTCTGTGAAAATACCCTTTATACTGACATTACAGTAGCATAAAAAGACTGTGTGACTATGGTAATGTCTGGTCAATGCCCATTTCGGGCAAAATTCCTGTCTCACGGAACGTAATGCTATCGTTAAACGGTGCATACATGTACCTAAAAAAGTACAAAAAAGTTAGCTTGGTAACTTGAAAGAATTCTTGGACATGAGCCATTTATCTAACAAGCTAAAACTAGCACAAAAAGAAAAGTAATAGCTCACCCTCTTTTCCAAGCAGGAAGGAGTAGAAAGCGAGGTGATTGGTGGAGAGGTAGAGCCAGCCTTGGCGTGGCACTCGCCCTTTCCAGCAGCAGCAGGAGTAATGAGCCACCAGTTTTTCTTTTGAGGGAAGGCCAAAACGCTGCTCGAATCGCACCATGGCCTCACGGAATCGTGTCGGATCATCTTCCAGCGCTGCCTGGCCAACTAGCACTTCTTCTGCGATCAGGCCCTGAGATGTTACACACACACACACAGGTGGTGTTAGATACATCAGATTAACCCACACAGAGAACTGCAGGTGATTTCTTCTTTGCACTCTTTTTTAATTGAATCATTAGGGTCCTAGGTATTGTTAGTCACCTTGACTTTACCCTTCACAAAACTTGCTGCATCTTGTTTATTCTCAAATACAGACATGTACGGCAACAAGTTCTGATCCAGCCATTTCCAGTGCTTCTGAATTTCCTCCTCTGTGGCACCTGTGAACACACACGTACATAAACGACTTACCTCTTCCTGTTAAACACACAATTAGCATTACAATAACATCAGATATTTTTCCTCTTTTAACCATGCTCATCTTGGTTGGAAGCTACAAGGGACTGCAGAGTAGGGGTGGGCAATATGACAATATATTAGGATTAATTGGCCGACCAATTAATCATAATCTTCATTTTCTGCACGCATGTTAGTTTGGAGATGGTTAAGAAAAAGTTAGCTGTCTGGCATAGCTCCGACAGAGTTTTCAGATTTCAATCTTTGGAGCAACATCTGTCTTTTCAAAGCCAAACCATCTCCATGTGAGTGAAGAGGAGCCACATCTAGCAGTTAAATCTAATGATATGGATTGCGAGGCTGGTGTTGTCTGTATTATGTCTCCTGGTGCAGTTGGTTCACTCATTTTTAACTTCCATCATAGGTAGAACGCCAACTTCATTTGTGCATGTGCAGTAGTCTGCCATCCATGGCTATGTGAGACGGTTAATACATGACCTATGAAGACATGTTTTCGACTGTTTGCTTTTTTTACAAAAGTAAAAATACTCGATAATATCAACTCACACACTGAGAAACATCAGCTAAGATATGTAGATGATACAAACTGCACACCCCTACACTGAACGAGGCGTCAGTCCATCACGGCTCCATAAGAGGTTGGTGCCTCCCCTGCTTCAGAAAAAGGACATTGCATCCCAGCCGGAAGTCACCACTGGGATTCGAACCCAAGTATCTGTAGTGATGAGCTAGCAAACTGCCGCTGCACCCAAGATATTATTATACTAATCATTATTCTCACACAGCCAGCGGTGTATAATATGGTGCAGCATGAAGAGACAACTGGTTGTGCTTGAGGGAGTTGAGGCCAGCAGTGCTGCAACACTGACCCCTAGCACATCTAGGACACACCAATGCCCTACAACCAGTGTTTATCCACCAGGACCCTGCCCAGGGAAAAGTTAAAATCTATACATATATACACAACTTATTTATAAAATCTCACCACTAGCGATGACCCAGCTGACCTGTGTACCAGGCACTTGTAGAAGGATCCGGAATGGAGCAACTCGAGCATTTGAATCCAGCACTGTATCCAGTGCTCCCACCAACATACCTACACACACACACGAAAATGGCTCAAGGATCAGGTTGTTAACATGAATTTACAGCATAGTACAATTTTAGATAAATGTATCATGCAGAACTCCTGCTGCTCTGAACTGGCTATATGTATAATTTATTATTCATTTATTGTACACAGATAAGTCATAATATTAAAACCACCAGTCTATGGTTGTGCCCCCCTCCCCTTGTGCCACCAAAGTAGCTTGGACCAGTCATGGCATGGATTCCACAAGACTTCTAAAGGTGTCCTCTGGTATCTGGCACCAAGAAGTTAGCAGCAGATCCTAAAGGTCCTGTAAGTTGCAAGGTGGGACCCCCATGGATCAAACCTGTTTGCCCAGCACATCCACAGACACTCAATGAGATTGAAGATGGATTCAAATATGTATAGCTAGTACACCAAATGTCTGCAAAGCTGCACCTGGACTCACCAATATAGGTTTTAACTGACTCCAAACTTTTGAAGACTAATGTTAAGCAAAGGTTGAAGATACTGAACATTGACTTTTGATCACAGGAATGAATCTAAACACAACTTCCAGAATGTGCTGAAAAATTCCAAATGCCTTACATGACAGTTGTTGGGTTCTCGCTGACACGAGGTTCAGCGTCACACTAGGAATTCTCCAGAACAAGTATAACAGCATTCCCGAAAATGTGAAACTATTCTCATATCTCCATTACTGTACTCAAGCAGTACATCAGTGGAAACGTATTTTAATTACCAAGACTGTGCAAAGCTAGTTCATCCAAGCATTTAGCAAAGAAGTCAAACAAGCAAATATTTGCTGACAGCCCGCACGTATTGCAGCTTTAATTTATCATGAACATGTAGTTCAAATAGTGAAAAGAACAAACAGATCATTTCTACTGGGTTGTTCACATTTCCCACAGCCACACCGCAACAGATTAGAATCTCTGTCATGCTGCTAAAGTAGGACTACATTATTTTGAAGATTTTTGTCCCACTACCCACCCAAGCCAGAGATGCATCAAAAAGTTTCAGTTAAAATCAGCAGTTAAATTTCAGTTATCTAATCAGCCAATAACATGGCAGCAACTCAATTCATTTAGACATGTAGACATTATCAAGGCGATCTGCTGAGGTTCAAACCGGAAATCAGAATGCGGAAGAAAGGTTATTTAAATGTTAGACGGGATGGTCTGAGTATCTCAGAAACTGCTGATATACTGGGATTTTCACACACAGCCTTCTCTATAGATTTACATGTACAGCATTTAGCATACACTCTTATCCACAGCGACTTACAATTGGTACAGTCTTACAATCCAAGCACTTGTGGGTTAAGGGTCTTGCTCAAGGACCCAACAGTGGCAGCTTGGCAGAGGTGGGATTTGAACCCTGGACCTTCTGGTCCAGAGTCCAATACCTTAACCGCGAGGCTACCACCTATAGCTTATAGTGTCCAAAAAAGAGAAAATATCTAATTAGTGGCAGTTCTCCGGGTGAAAATTAGTTGTTGATGCCAAAGGTCAGAGGAGAATAGCCAGACTGGCTTGAACTAACCACTCATTACAACTGAAGTATGCAGAAGAGCATCCCTGAACACACATGTCGAACCTTGAAACAGATGGGCTACAGCAGCAGAAGACCACACCAGGTGCCACTCCTAAGAACAGAAGTGGCTGCCAGCTAAGAACAGGCAACTGAGGCTACAATTCACACGGGCTCAAACTTGGGCAATAGAAGACGAAAAATGTTGCCTGGTCTGATGAGTCTCAGTTTCTGCTGCAACATTTTTGTGGCACACTCTGGGCCTTTTAATACCAACTGAGCATGGTTTAAATGTCACAGTCTATCCTCATCTCTTAATGACCACAGTGTACCATCTTCTGATGGCTGCTTCCAGCAGGATAACATGCCATGTCACAAAGCTTAAATCATCTTAAACTGGTTGAACATGACAATGAGTGCACTGTGCACAAATGGCATCCACAGTCAGCGGATCTCAAGCTAATAGAGCACGTTTGGGATGTGGTGGAAAGGGAGATATGCATCATGTGATGTACAGCTGAAAAATCTGCAGCAACTGCGTGGTGCCATCATGTCAATATGGACCAAAACCTCTGAGAAATGTTTCCAGCACCTTATTGAATCTACCACAAAGATTTATGACAGTTCTGAAGGCAAAATGGGTTCAACCTGAAACCTAACTTACACTTAATAAAGTGGGCAGTGAGAGTCCATACACACATGTATACATACAGTTTATAATTAAAATAAATACTGTATCTTCATATTTGCTATAAGGTTCAGACTCATCCTCAGTGTGGATCGTTTAGCCTGATTAATTCTGCCTTATAATTGTGTATTTAGAAAATCAAATTATGAATCAAAACTTTTTTTTAGTTTCGGCGCAGTGCTTGTTTCAACTCTTGCCCAACCCTGTATCTTTAATGTTGCAGTGATATGGGATTCCCCCATTACTCAAGTTAGGAATATCCCAGTATATGATTAAAGACATCAAGATTTTTGAGGAAGCTGGCTGTTTTTAAATAACCACAACTAAACAATTTTAATTTACCATGTGTTTAAAGTAATGTCTCAAATGCACTTGTATTCATGCAATGCTAACATGACTCAGAGTGGTAGAGCCTATTTATTTCAGAATTTTTCCTGACGTTCTGGTTCAACTTGACAAGCCCTGGTAAAAATGATTGCATCACCACACTTAGATTATGATCACCCAGCTGTTTACGTCATAGCAAATAAACACATCACAGATAGAACACCTAACAATTACATGTACAGCCTTTAGCAGATGCTCTTACCCAGAGAAACTTACAAAAATGTACCATTTTACAATCCAAGCTATTGTGGGTTGAAGGTCTTACAGTGGCAACTTGACAGAGGGATTTGAACATTGGGCGTTCTGTTCCATAGCCCAGTACCTTAACCACTAGGCTACTACGGTTCACAACTAAACGATCTATTAAACAATTTTTGTTTAATAGATGAACATTACTGATTCATGAAAAACAGCCAAATTATGACAGCCAAAGTCTAATTATTTTTGGCATATTTTCATTTTTTTCCTCAAGTAGAGGGAAAAAAAATAGGGAATCACTCAACACAGATTCAAAAACATTTATGGGATCACCATATAATTTGATAAAACAAACACTGGCACTGATAAAGCAACTCTACAGCTATCTGCTGAAACGCCATATTTGCAGACCTTAACAAGCATATGGACATGGCTAACTGAAATAAAACATAGCACCAACAAGACAGTTGTCAACTGAAAAAATGAAAAGGATTATGAAACTCCTTCAAGGAGAAAATCCAATAAAAGTAAGATGTCAGAAAACTCAAATGAAGAAAAAAGTTCATCAAAACAAAAAAACAAATGCGAAGAAACAGGAGCCAATGTCTGTGACAGAAATCGGCTTAATGAAATAGAATTTACATATAGACAAGGACAAATGAAACCCAACACTAACATCTAAACTGATTAAAACAAGTGGCAGCTTGGCAGAAGTGGGAATTGAACCCTCGACCTTCTGGTCCAGAGTCCAGTACCTTAACCACTAGGCCACCACAGTCCCCACTCATCTATGGTAAAGAACTGCATGTTAGGTAAAGGACTATGGGAGATGGCAATCATTACTCTGGCTTACCTTCAGACATCATCCCTCATTCCATCAAATAGCTTGGTCATGATAGAAGTAACTTCTCAAGGTAATACGGAATTTTGCTACAGGGAAAGTGTATAGATTTTTTGAATGACATGGCCAACAAACAATCCTGATCTCAATCCGACTGAAAATGTATGGTAGAAGTTTTTAAAAACTGGTCTATGACAAGGCTCCATTCCACAAAGCAGACCTGTCAACAGCAGTTCAAGAAACTTGAAACCAGCTTAATACATAATATTGTCCAAAAGGGATCCTGTGTATGTTAGCAAGACATCAAGAAAAGGGATCAAGAATGTCAAGAATCGTTCTGATAAATAGGTGGTGTACAATCAAGCAAATTGCAGCCTAATGCAAGACTGGTGCTCCAACTAAATTTTCCGAGAAGAACAACTCGACGTTCGTAGGCACGGATGAGAAACAACAGCAGACAACCAGTTTAAGTGCCTATATCTAAGGGAATCCTAAAGACTAACGTCTGAGCAGTGGAAATACATTACCTGGTCAGAAGAATCCAGATTTCTGTTGCACCATGCTAATGGGAGAGCCATAATTTGGTTCAAGCAGCGTGACGTGAGTGATGAGTTGAAGGCAACTTGACTACTTCTGGGTTCTTGAAGACATTTCACCTCTGATCCGAAAGGCTTCTGGTGAAACGTCTTCAAGAACCCAGAATTGTCCAGTTGTCTTCAACTCAACACTCGTCTACCATGACATGGATGAGTGAGAACTTACACAAACACGTAATGGTATTGTTGGAGCAATGGTATGGGGAATGTTTTCTTGGCACACCCTGGGTCCTCTGATAGCTGTGGATGGACTTACCTAAGCATTGTGGCCAACGTTCATGGCAGCTGTTTACCCTATGGCCACAGGACTCTTTCAAAAGGACAATGCACCATGCCACAAAGGTCTTATAGTCATGCATTGGTTGGAATATGGCAGCAAATTTCCTTGCTTATCTTGCCTTCACTCTCCCTAGAGCTTAATCCTAGAAATGATTGCTGGGATGTCATCTGCCACAAGGACTTGATGCGTTTCTGAAGGGCAAAGGAGGCCAAACATGCTACTAAATGGGTGCTACTGGATGGTGCCTCTAATAAAGTGGTCATTCAGTGTACAACTATGGCAATGCCTTCATTATGATTTTTATAATTACTGAGCAACAAGCAAGCGAGCACACAAACATAAGGCAGTGAGCTGTCCAGTCATTGGCTGTTGATGTGACCAGCTGTTTATGGCCGCAACATCCTGTGTTAAAAGGCAGCTTTTTATTTCCTTTTATAATTTATTGTCATTTTAAAGACCTCAGTCGCTAAAGCAAACGGACATAGATCAGAAGGACGTTAAACAGTGCATACCTGTAATGAGAACCTCACTAGCAGAGAGGTGACCGCTTTATTACAACAAAGACCTAGTAGCGTGATGGTTTGCTGCCTGGCCATGGTTCCATGAAGCCCCTGATGAACAGTTCTTACTGCTCGTACTGCTTCTAGAGGCAGTCTGGAAGTTGGAAGTAAGTGCTGAATAAAAATTGTATTGCACGTAACTATTGCTGTACTATGCAAATGAGATGTCATTCCATTTTGACTGTTGAATGGGCAGCTCGAAATCTGATGTGCCTGGTTGTAAAGTGGCCTCCTATGGCAGTGCCACGCTGAGCTCTTCAGACTCATTCTGCTCTCGGTGTTTATCAATTCAGATTGCAAAATTATGTCATTATTGTAATGATAAAGTCAAAGGTAACTAATGAAAAAGGAGGCTGGGTTTCACTTGAAAATGGCATTCAGGTAAACAACATTCCAGAGTTTTTAAAAAGGCCCTCTTGCAATGTTTTGTTAGATGAGAACATGTTCAAGAACACTGTAATACACAGTGTGCACAATGTGTGTTCTTGGGTAGAATACATCATTGCAAACAAGACGCGTATCATTTTAGCATATTCATTGATACCTCGGTTATCTTCGTTAAATCGTTCCTGAAGGCTTGTTGAGAACCGAAAAAGATGAGTACAAAGCAAATTTTTGCCATAAGGAATAATGTAAACTGAATTAATCCGTTCCAGACCCCCAAAAAATCCACACTGTACAAGGCATTATATGAATGAAAGGAGTAGTGTACAGGTGCTTCCTAATTTACGATGGGGATATGTTCCGAAAAATCCATCCACAAGCTAAATGTATCATGAACTGAGGAGTTTAACAAATTTACATTTACATTTACAGCATTTAGCAGACGCCCTTATCCAGAGCGACTTACAATTGGTACAGTCTTACAATCCAAGCTATTGTGGGTTAAGGGCCTTGCTCAAGGACAGCTTGGCAGAGGTGGGATTTGAACCCTGGACCTTCTGGACCAGAGTCCAGTACCTTAACCACTAGGCTACCACAGTCCACACCAACCAAATGTTTGGTAGAGCGGTCTCCACTGTATCATAGCAGAGCCCATGATATGTAATGATAAATACATTACACTTACGTTAACCTACAGTTGGCCAAAATCATTAACACACAGTTTATTTTATAATAAAGTGTTGAAAAATCTCTTGTAATTTACTGAGTAATGAATTGAAAGTGAAAACTAAAAGCAAAACACTTACTCTATTGGTGAACTCAGGGTGCTAGCATAGATGCTAATGCTAATTGTGTTCTGTAGGACTTTTTTTGGTTGGCTCGTATAACTAACCTTTTGAGGGCCCATGGAGAGTTATTTGCACTAATAACACATTGATAAACACAGCAGCGATCTTTACTGAGCAAGGACTATTGTGAACCTGAATCACTGAGTCACTGTGTACTGAACAGTGAATCATGGATGAGTTTCGGCTGAAACAAGTCGTGCAGCTTGACTCATACAAGTTTAAGCAAGTGCGCCGAGTACAGAGCAAACAATCAGAACCGAGACAAATTTTTCTAGTCAAAATGCGTCGGGAACCGAATTCAACGAGTTCAGAGGTGGTCGAGAACCGAGTTACCACTTTGGGGCCTGTTTAAGTAAAGCTCTTCATCAACCAACTAAAACTTGCACCCAAATATTAGGTCAAAATGGTTGACCTTAATGTCATAGTGAACCACTGTAACATAAAGATCTATTAAGCTTGAGAATAATGTATAAGCAAAATCTCAGACCACATTTCAAGGAAATAAAACGTGTACAAGAGATCAGGGAGGACTGGAAGGCGAAAAGTGCTCCTGTTTGTTTGAGCACCCACTTGTTGACTTTGCTAGGGTATCTGGTATTTGCCCTTTCTTAGAGCCAGAAAGGAAGAATAATTAGTCCTCTTTTAGAGTTCTTAACCATTCTTTCTCACTATGGAGAACTATGTGGACTCTGCTGGAATGCATCAGATAGACAAAAACATGTTACAATTTACTTGAGCCATTAAAATTCATGAAACCCAGTGAGATATGTCCCTGTGCAACTGGTGGAGCTCACGAGAGTCACAGTTGCCGTCTATCTTAAACAAATACAGTCACCCGTTCTGCAACAGGTGTGTGTTCAGCTGCTGTGTCAAACAGAAAGAGGAAGATGGTGGAACTAGTTCCCATGTTTGGTTAAAATTAACCAAGACTGCTTCCACTTGCGTTCTCCTCTTTCTTTAGTTGATAATAAGCCAAGCAGGTCAATAAGTGAATGGGTCACATGATACATGTGCTGTTCAGTGGCTAATATCCATCTCTGGATCACATGTTTCACTATCACAGCTTTGCTTAAATTAAACTCGATCTTTGACTTTTTTGAGGAATTCCAGTGAAGCACACTGAGTCTTTATTAACAGGAAATATCAGGAGCAGCATCTACTCTGCCTACACACATACCTTTTGTTCTCTGAAGATGGGGCAGCTGCTGTGGAAACGGAAATATGCCCAAACCAAGCACTTGTGTTACCAAAGTTGCCAAAACGTATCATTAAAAGCCACAGGCCTTCCCTTACACTTTGCAATCGGACACAAAGCTATACTTAATAATCAAAATATGCAAGAATCAGAAGACCCTATAGCCACTGTTGAAGACTTAATTTAGCATTATTCACATTATACAGTATAATCACTGCTCAAAATATGAGCTCTTACTATGTCCTAGATTTGTTTTATTGTAATGTGTTCATTTTAGTTTGTCATACACTGTGTATTTATTTAGCTTTAACACGTAGTAAAGTGAAATGCTGAAGCTCGCTATGCTCCTCCTTCATTTTATGATACAGTGGTACCTCGGTTCTCATCATAAATTCGTTCCAGAAGGCATGTCAACAACCAAAAATGACCAGTAAAGAGCAAATATTTCCCATAAAGAATAATGTAAATTGAATGAATCTGTTCCAGACCCCCAAAAATCCACACTATCAGGAATTACATGCATTACTGGAGCTGTATTGTACAGGTGCTCCCTGATTTACGATGGGGATATGTTCCTACAAATCCATCATAAGTTAAATGTATCATGAACCAATGAGTTTAATATAGTCCATACTCTATCATAGCAGAGCTTTGTACACATTAACACTTACACTAACCCACAGTTGGCCAAAATCATTAACACAAAGTTTATTTTATAATAAAGTGTTGAAAAAGCTCATGGAATTTAGTGAGTAATGAATTGAAAGTGAAAAGTAAAAGCAAAACACTTACTCTATCGGTGAACTCATGGCACTAGAATAGCTGCTAAGCTAACTGCAGCCTGTGTTCTGGAAGATTCTGATTTCCTTTCGGTTGGCCCTTATAAATTAACCTTTTTAGGACACATGGACACGTATCTGCACTTAGAATACAGTACTGTAGAAGTAAAAATAAAGAAAACTGAGCAAGGGCTATTGTGATTCTGAATCACTGTGTACTGAATCGTGAATCATGAACCAGGTTCGGCTGAAACGAGTTTTAGCAAGTGAGCAGAGTACGTGCAAACAATGAGAAGTGAGACAAATTTTTGTAGTCAAAATGAATCGAGAACCAAATTCGACCAGTTACGAGGTGGTCGAGAACCAAAGTACCACTTTTTAAAAAAAGTAGTTAGGCACCACTTTACATCAACGTCCGTTCGCTTTAACTGCCGAGGTCTTAAGAATTATAATAAATTATAACAGGAAATCTGTCTGTTAATTGCTTGTTTATGTATTGGCAGGGTTTTGTTACCATTTTGTTGCACTCTAGTGGAGTGCATTTTGCTTCTTCTGTCCAGCTGGTCACACAAGCCAAACACCACTGCAGATCCACAAGCACAGGCAGGAGGCAAGAGTGTAACAGTAGAAGTCCATGTACCAGTCGAGCCTGTTAGCTCACGTTTGGAAGAGACTGTTGTAACTCGGTTGATGTGATTAGATACGATCTTGTGCAAGTTTTTGCTACTTATTTGTAACAAGCAAGTAAATGGCGTTCATAAGTCTATGTGCCTGTCCTTTTGTAAGTAGTACCCTTTTGTTCATCCCCTACTCCCTGTATATCCTCTCACCTATAACTATATAAACTCGTTCACATTCACTCGTTGAGTCTCTGTTTCATCTGGCTGATCTTCTGTGTTGTTCGTAATACTGTCTATCAATGCACTTTTGGTTTCTGTCAAACAAAGCGCATTAACGTATCATTTACACCCAGTTTTCTTCCGAAAACACCCTTTGAATTTACATTACAGTAGCCTAAAAAGATTATATGACTATGCTACTTTCTGGTCATCATCCAAAAAGTCCTGTCTCACAGAACGTATGCACAGATGGTGCATACCTGTATTCTATAAAGTATACTTTTAAGAGTAGGCTGAAGTCCATCGATGGTATTTTACACCACTCCAGTCAATGTTTTACATTGTGCTCAATGATCATAGGCTTTACTGCCTGGCCATGATTCCGTAAAGCCCCTGACAAACAGTTCTTGTTCTCACACTGCTTCTATAGGCAGTTTGGAACTCGGAGGTGAGATCTTGAAAACATATTGTATGCCATACCAATACTGCAATACCATGCAAATGAGATTTTATTGCATCTTTATAACTGAAGATGCAAAAAAGTGGCTCTGGGTGTTTTCCAATAAAGATTGCATGGCTGTGTACTGGATTTTGCGCCCCTGTTAGAAATAGGTGTGGCTGAAATAGCTGAATTAAATAAATAAAAAAGGGTGCCCATATTATTTCGTTGTGATTGGACGCATCGGATATTGCTTGCTACATACGAAGATGAGAGGAACCTAAAACCTGGATGCTCTTCATGGATAACAGGAAAACTGCAGTTCTTAAACTTTATGCACTCTATCCCCTGATCTTGAAGATCCAGCCAAGACAGTCTTGGTTCTCCTAGTACACACTGGCGTTGTCATATCACACGGCAGCACTGATTAAGTCCAATAGACGATGCATTATAGGTTGGAAAACCTACCCGTGATTTTGCCCCCGGTATCTCCATGTCCTCTTCTTCGCTGCAGAAGAAAATAATCGTTAGACCTCTCCGTGATCCAGAGATTCAGCGCGGATTTCAGAGACACCGCGTCCGGATTAAGCCACATCTCTCCCACCAGCAGCACGCCAAAACAACGGAGGAACCCAGCTGCCTACATCACACAATGATGCCGGAAGTCAAGTCCCGCTGGATTTTTCAGGCGTAGGACTAATTTAACCCGTTTAGAAACCTTTGTGTTGCTTTACGCTTTTCCGATCATATGCTGAAACACTGGGTTGCAGGACGCATTGTTTGCTCTGGACATTATGTTAAGAGGAAGTTTTTTGTCTCTGATTTCGTTGACGCTCAGGCTATGCAAAAACTACACTTCCCATGAACATATCCTGCTGTAACGCACAGCAAAGCGAATCTAATCTAACGTGGCCGCAAAGTAGCTCGTCTGCAGCTGCCACAGCCGGGCTATATGATTCGATTAAATGGTTTACCATTTATTACCGGTTATTTGTGAGTGATATATGAGCTATTATAGTTAGAATAAATGGGAGTTGAAAAAAGAGTAAAAATGAGGGTTCTCCGATTCTATAGGTTGAAAATAGAGATCTGACTCTAAATCTCACATTCCATATTCGCTTAAATAGGAGAGGCAAATGATCATCAGACTGTCACCCACGTCCAGCCTTACAATCACTTATGACTATATGTGACACCTGCCCCACCTGGAAGGCACTGGCACGACTCGAACCAATGTCACTAGCGCTCTGGACCCTGGTGCCACCCGGTCTAATCTGTTTTTATGAATGATTGTCATCATTGTGACGCCATCTTGTGGCCAATACCAGCACACTTGCAAAAAAAATAGGGTTTAATTGTCATTTCTCCGTTTGTAAACCTTTTAGAATTCTCAGTTGAAAAATGCTATACTTGGTTATTGAGAAAACTGATGTTAATATCTGTGAGTGGCAAAAGTAGCCTATATGTAAACCCCTAAGAATAGCAGTTCATTTGAAGGTGGAATTAGAGTCAAATGTTTTCAGTCAGTGGGATACAATCGGATGTAAGTGGGTTCTATCGAAGTCGGATCTTCACAAGACGTTTGCGGAACTGTATCATTACACGAAGAAAGATTTCTGAAGACCTAAAAAACGAGTTGTTAATGCTCATTAGGCTCATAAGAATAAAATATCCAGTGAGTAGCAGTTCTCTGAGAGAAAATGCCTTGTTGATGCCAGAGGAGAATGGTCAGTGTCACACTTTCGGCAACGAAGGGAGACAGAGGCAGATGTACTTGCAAGTGTGCTAGATTGTTTTAGCTACATACATGGTGTTGACAAGGTGAGGTGCAAAGGTGCGAACTGTACAAAACAAATTGCTAATACAAAACTAATGCAAATAAAAACAAATAAAACAAATAAAGAGCGTACACAGACAAACAATTTTAAATACCAACAATGCTATCAAACACTATCAAACAATTCTTAAACACAAGTGAGGCTAATGCTAACTGACAAGACTAGACAAAGTGCTAACACGGGCAATAACTGACAAAGAGACAATCCACATAGAAAAGAACTATAAGGGATCACAACGCAGAATGACGCTAAACACAGAACACGCTAAACAAAGGATCACAATAACTAAGAACACACACAGACAAAAACAAAACAAAACAAGGAATTAACAAACCAAGAAACAGGAGCCAGGAGCAAAAGGTTGTAATGTAAAAGGCCAGACAAGGAAGTGAGTAGGAGATTAGGTATAATTTAATAATTTTAGCCTGATGCTGCTAAAAAACACACCTCATTGTTACAGTTATTGGTTTGAGCTGATAGGAAGGCAACAATGATAACCATTCATTTCAACCAAGGTACAGTGGTGTTTGAAAGTTTGTGAACCCTTTAGAATTTTCTATATTTCTGTGCAAATATGACCTAAAACATCATCAGATTTTCACACAAGTCCTGAAACTAGATAAAGAGAATCCAGTTAAACAAATGAGACAAAAATATTATACTTGGTCATTTATTTATTAATGAAAATGATCCAATATTACATATTAGTGAGTGGCAAAAGTATGTGAACCTCTAGGATTAGCAGTTAATTTGAAGGTGAAATTAGAGTCAGGTGTTTTCAATCAATGGGATGACAATCAGGTGTGAGTGGGTACCCTGTTTTATTTAAAGAACAGGGATCTAGCAAAGTCTGCTCTTCACAACACATGTTTGTGGAAGTGTATCATGGCACGAACAAAGGAGATTTCTGAGGACCTCAGAAAAAGAGTTGTTGATGCTCATCAGGCTGGAAAAGGTTACAGAACCATCTCTAAAGAGTTTGGACTCCACCAATCCACAGTCAGACAGATTGTGTACAATGGAGGAAATTCAAGACCATTGTTACCCTCCCCAGGAGTGGTCGACCAACAAAGATCACTCCAAGAGCAAGGCGTGTAATAGTTGGCGAGGTCACAAAGGACCCCAGGGTAACTTCTAAGCAACTGAAGGCCTTTCTCACATTGGCTAATGTTAATGTTCATGAGTCCACCATCAGAAGAACACTGAACAACAATGGTGTGAGAAAGTCACTGTTCTCCAAAAAGAACATTGCTGCTCGTCTGCAGTTTGCTAAAGATCACGTGGACAAGCCAGAAGTCTACTGGAGGAATGTTTTGTGGAAGGATGAGACCAAAATAGATTTTGGTTTAAAAGAAAAGCGTTATGTTGGGAGGAAGGAAAACACTGCATTCCAGCATTAGAACTTTATCCCATCTGTGAAACATGGTAGTATCATGGTTTGGGCCTGTTTTTGCTGCATCTGGGCAGGACGGCTTGCCATCATTGATGGAACAATGAATTCTGAATGATCTCAGAGAATTCTAAAGGAAAATGTCAGGACATCTGTCTATGAACTGAATCTCAAGAGAAGGTGGGTCATGCAGCAAGACAACGCCCCTAAGCACACAAGTCGTTCTACCAAAGAATGGTTACAGAAGAATAAAATTCATGTTTTGGAATGGCCAAGTCAAAGTCCTGATCTTAATCCAATGGAAATGTTGTGGAAGGACCAGAAGTGAGCAGCTAATGTGAGGAAACCCACCAACATCCCAGAGCTGAAGCTGTTCTGTATGGAGGAATGGGATAAAATTCCTCCAAGCTAGTGTGCAGGACTGATCAACAGTTACAGGAAACGTTTAGTTCCAGTTATTGCTGCACAGGGGGGTCAC
The DNA here is from genome assembly GCA_025084515.1 of Ancistrus triradiatus. Lineage (NCBI taxonomy): Eukaryota > Metazoa > Chordata > Actinopteri > Siluriformes > Loricariidae > Ancistrus > Ancistrus triradiatus. The sequence continues at coordinate 53,852 of JAJAGP010002951.1, forward strand.
ACCAGATGAATACTGAAGGCAATTATTCACGTTTTTACAACACTCATGGTAATGAGTAATGACTCATAGTAATAATGCTCTGTCTGTCTACTTTTACACCTTGTGTGAAAGTCAGATGATGATTTAAGTCATATTTACGTCAAAATATAGAAGGGTTCAAATACTTCCAAATACTACCGTAAGCCCAGGTAACGGTGAAATAACAAGCTGTTTAATAACCAGTTTTTTTAGGATATTTTTGCGGGAACACGGGAACTTTACAGATCCTGTGAAACAGCGACTCCTATGGACACAAACTCGACAGTCACAAAATCAGACGGAGAATAAGAGATCCAGCCTGTGGGATGACGTCAGGACGACCGTGATTGTGATTTGCCCTTATTTGTCTCGTTGAGTCCCATTTTGATTGACAGCACGAGCTGCCAAAGCACGTGGCCGTTATAACTCCTTATTTGGTCAAAGCGGATGTTGGTGCTCCCCACATTATCGTCTCGTGCATGTTAAACTCCGTTAACACGTATAATTGGGTTAAAATACGGTACGACTTCCCTTCCATTAGTTTTATTGTATTTTCATATGAAACAAGCAAACTGACTTTTCTTAAATTAAATAATTACGTGTGAATGAACGTGTTACGGTGCTGCTACGTAGACGTTTTTCCAGTCGGACCGAAATAAGGGAAGGTCTTTCTCTTACTGTACCAGGGAACAGACGGGAGTCATTCCGCTTTAGCAACATGCAGGTATGACATATTTACTAACATTACTTTTATTTGGTGACATATTTACCGAGCGTGATTATTTTCTACAGAGACTAACTGATAGCTGCTAAATAAGGGCGGGCGTTGTGAGTTTTATCGTTCTGTGGCTTTGTTAGACACGATTTTAAATAGCTCTTGTTGGCTACCCGGGAATTGAAAACACATTTTATTTAACGATAAAACGTGTGTGTGTGTGTGTGTGTGTGTGTGTGTGTGTGTGTGTGTGTGTGTGTGTGTGTGTGTGTGTGTGTGTGTGTATATATATATATATATATATATATATATATATATATATATATATATATATATATATATATATAAATAAATAATGGTTATATGTGGTTATAAAACTACCTTTAAGAGTTTGGACTCCACCAGTCTACTGTCAGACATATTGTGCACAACTTTTTCGTAATTGGATCATGTTCCTCCATTAATAAATAACCAACTATAATAGTTTTGTCGCATTTGATTAGAAAGTACTTCACAATACAATCTGCATCATGATACGGACTGTGGTAGCCTAGTGGTTAAGTTACTGGACTATGGACCAGAAGGTCCAGGGTTCAAATCCCATCCCTGCCAAGCTGCCACTGTTGGGTCCTTGAGCAAGGCCCTTAACCCACAATTGCTTGGATTGTAAGACTGTACCAATTGTAAGTCGCTCTGGATAAGGGCGTCTGCTAAATGCTGTAAGTGTAAATGTAAATGATACGTTGCGATATGATACATATTGCTCTATATTGCAATATTCTACATAGTTCACTGAAAATATAAGAATCGACTTAATACATCACATCACATGGGTAATACAGCGGACAAGATGAGTCAAAACTCTGTAGTGCTACATCTACAGGAGCGGAGATTGTAGTTCACACCCCATTTAAATGTAGTTTTTTCTTAATTGATATTTTGAGCTGAAAATCGCTGCCTTACATCTTTCACACGTTTCTAGTTTAGAACATGTGACAAAATGATGATGGTTTTAGGTCATATTTATGCAGAAATACAGATAATTCTAATGGCTTCTTTTCAAGTGGTCACTTGTATTACGTGTCTATACTCCGATCAGCCAACATGTTAACGCGACCTGGGGCATAATAATGTCTAGGCAGGTTTTACGCTTCAGAGTAATTTCCACATGAATGTCTGGACACGGGGTTTCCCAGCAGAACATGACCCTGAGTATTAAACACCCTCAACTGGCATATAATCAGTGTGTTTTTGTTATTCCTTATATATGTGGTTGTAATATTTTGGCCGATTAGTGTATAATAGAGGGAGGATTTCCTGTCCTCAAGCTGTAGCAACAAGGACTGTACTGGATTTGTTTACATGTAAAAATCAAATCCGCTCTCTAACCTCGCAAGTGCAGTTGAAAATACAGAATTCTGAGTACTGAAGTGGTAAATCAAACTATATGATGACTACACAAAGGAAGCATAAGTTATGAGGCTAGAGAGCAGTGCCTGAGTCTCTACAATCTCACTTCTAGGACCCAAACGCAGACACAGAGTGGAATGACATTCTTAGGAAGAAGGGAATCCTTCCTCCCAAAGAGACTCCAAAGGAGGATGAGGAAGAAGAGCAGATCATTCAGCAACAGTCAGTTGGTGAGTTTTTATGAACTCAAATCCACATTGTTTAAATGATTCACTCCTCTTGAATTTTTTGCTTCCAATTCTTCAAAAGAATTAATGTTGATGTTTTAGTGAAAGTGACTGAGCGAGTCACAACCACTGTTCAAATTGTAGAAGGTCCTTGGAAATGTTTGCTTGTTTACCTTCGTGATATCTTTCTGCAAAATGTCCTGTTATTTGCATCTTTTTTTTTTTAAAAATTAAACTACATAGTATATAAGCATGCCTACTATTGGTTGTTTTTAAATAAATTGATAATAATGCTACTTATATGCTTGGGTGGTCAGTAATCTAATACGCTAAACACCACCACAGGGCCCCAGATTTGAGTCCTGGTGTGGTCTTCTAGTCGGGTCAGGACTCACATGACAACACCATTGGCAGTGTCAGAGAGTGGGCGAAGAGAGTGGTTGCGTGATCTTGTGCAACAACAGTGATCCCTACCAGTCTGTGATGGACTGGTTGGGATAAATGCTGGAGCACCCTGACCAAGATTAAGAAAGGTTAACAAAGTTCTACCTATTTCTCCAGATTAAGCAACAGGACTACCAGGAACAGCTGTTATGTTTTTGGGAAAAATAGATGGATGTTGGAGGAAAGTTCCCAGTAAAGAAGTTGCTGGAAGCATTTGATCTGTAGCTCATATCTTGGGTGAGAAATCCATTCTCCCCTATGCCTGTCTCTCCTGCCTCCGTTGGTCATCTCATTAATCTGGAAACTTGCACTTCCAAGTCAGGAACACCAGTGCTCCTTGGTAAAAAGCTTACAGTAGATCCCTGGCATGTTAGATCACTTGCTTGTGATTTGACTTGGCATGTTGTCAGTTCGTCACAGAATGAAATGAAGCATAATTATGAAAGGAAAGCTGTTTCTCTCTTGTTTCAACCCATAAAGGAAGTTCTGGCCTGCATGTTGTCTTCGTTACAGACTTGGTTCACTGGTCCCTACAAATTGCTGGATAGGCTGTCTGAGAAGTTGTAATATTTGTTTTCTGAGATTAAATAGGAGCTTGTTGTGCTTTTCAGCAATCGTCCTTTGTTGTTTTTGGATGTTGTTAACTCGGAGATTGATAAATGAAAGGGTTTTGACAAGGTGGTTGCTGATAGCCTTTCCAGGACCTAAACATTTCAGTTGTCGTGTGAACCGTCTTTGTTGGGGTTCAGTTTACGAACCTGGGTGATCACTCGTATTGCTTTGTGTGTGGCCATGTCTCATGTGTCTGGGGATGTCATGTAGCCTGAGTTTGTCAGCGGTCACTGATGTCACTTATGCTTATTCCATGTTTTGTGCTGATGTGTGAGGGTGTTGGTTAGCTTCCTGCTCATGCCTCATGCTGATCAGATGTTAAAAAAATCGGACACGCTTAAGTGTTTCGGAACATCAAACCAATTTACATATTAGTCAAAGTTTTTAGATGAAGGTGTATATTATTAAGGGAGAAAAATCCAAACATACATGGCCCTGTGTGAAAAAGTGATTGCCCCCTAAACCTCACCCTTGGTAGCAACAACTGCAACCAAGGGGCTGTGATAACTTGCAGTGAGTCTTTTACAGCGTTGTGGAGGAATTTTTGCCCACTCATCTTTGCAGAATTGTTGTAACTCAGCCCCATTGGATGGTTTTCCAGCATGAACAGCCTTTTTAAGGTCATGCTGTGGCTTTGACTAGGCCACTCCAAAGTCTTCATTTTGTTTTTCTTCAGCCAATCAGAGCTGGACTTGCTGCTGTGTTTTGGATCATATTCGTTTCACCTTGAGGTCACGAACAGATGGCTGGACATTCTCCTTCAGGATTTTTTGGTAGACAGCAGAATTCATAGTTCCATTTATCACAGCAAGTCTTCCAGGTCCTGAAGCAGCAAAACAGCCCCAGACCATCACACTACCACCCCCATATGTTACTGTTGGTGTAATGTTCTTTTTCTGAAATGCTGTGTTACTTTTACACCGGATGTAATGGGACACACACCTTCCAAAGAGTTCAACTTTTGTCTCGTCAGTCCACAGAATGTTTCTTTCTTATGGTGGAGGCATGAACACTGACCATAACTGAGGCAAGTGAGGCCTGTAGTTCTTTGGATGTTGTTGTGGGGTCTTTGTGACTTCGCGAATGATTTGTCGCTGCACTCTTGGGGTAATTTTGGTCGGCCAGCCACTCCTGGGAAGGTTCACCACTGTTCCATGTCTTCACCATTTGTGGATAATGGCTCTCACTGTGGTTCTCTGGAGTCCCAAAGCTTTAGAAATGGCTTTATAACCTTTTCCAGACTGATAGATCCCAATGACTTTCTTTCTCAATTGTTCCTGAATTTCTTTGGATCTCGGCATGATGTGTAGCTTTTAAGGATCTTTTGGTGTCCTTCACTTTGTCAGGCAGGTCCTATTTAAGTGATGTCCTGATTGAGAACAGATGTGGCAATAATCAGGCCTGGGTGTGGCTAGAGACAGTGAACTCAGGTGCGATAAACCATAGTTATGTTATGTTTTAACAAGGGGGGGCAATCACTTTTTCACAGAGGCCATGTAGGTTTGGATTTTTTTTTTCTTCCTTAATAATAAACACATTCATTTAAAAACTGCATTTTGTGTTTACTTGTGTTGTTCCGAAACACTTCAGTGTGACAAACATCTTTATGTAACCTTTTGTGTGTCACTGAAATGGCCACTGATGCTGATGGCGACATTAAATAAACCAATTAAACAAATTAAACAAGCAAACAAATTGGTCAAGAAAACTGCAGTTGGTGCATCCCTACTGACATCAGATCTGTCCTCGGTGGTTTCTGTGTCAGAAGTGAGAAAATGGTATTTGTGCATCTATTATTAATCAGCAGGAATATTTTCACATGAATGTAATACAGTTTGCATACAAGGTTTCTGTATGATTCAAGAGTGCACTTATGTACTTGAATGTCTGCTGCAGATGACATACCGCGGGAAAATGTTTGCAATTTTTAACCAATTTGTTAACCGTTTTATGTTCCTTCTAGTGAAGACTTATGAGAATATGACTCTGGAGGAGCTGGATGAGAATGAGGATGAGTTTGACGAGGAAGATGAGCTTGCCATCGAGATGTACAGGTAGATAAACTGAAATAAATTTGGACCCTGTTTACTGCAAATTGGATGTTGTTAACTGGAGGAACAGGTGTTCTGTCGATTTATCCTACCCGTAGAGTCCTACTACTGAGTCTTTAGGTCCGGGCCATTAAGTAACATCATTAATGTGTTACACAGTTGATTGTGGATACCTGAACCACTAAGGAACCACAACTACCGATATCAGTGAGACGCACTGATTGCAATATTCTTGGCCGATTTAGTTGTTTTTAACGTATGTTTGGCCGTTTCTGGATGTTTCAAATTTTCTGTCAAAGTATTATAAATGACAGCATACAGAAAATTTTTTGTTCAACTCTTTTATTTTTTTAAAGGAGACTTCTTCATTGCTAACGAAAGAGAGCAGGGACTATTGGCTTGTGCCCAGCTCTGTGCTAATGCCAGCTTTTAGCTTTAACCTTTTTACCTTTGTTAGTTTTGTCAAATTCCACCTATTCAGCAGACTTGTTTCTCCAAGGCTTGCTTTCGCCCTGCCTGTATTGCAAACAGCACTCTGTGAAGAGCTCCCACTCTGAAGACGTGGCTGTGTCCGAAATTGTGTGGTCCATGTTGTTTTAGCACTGATTCTGTGACAGCAGACCATTCAGAGCATGGAGTGGGAAACTAGTGGAAAGCCATTTTAAGTAAACAAATTTCACACCGTGTTGAATGTCGACAAGCTTCTGAAACCGGTTCAGAACATTTGAGCTTTTATTTAGGCAGCTGGTTTATTAAAACTAGACATTTAAAGTAGTAAATGTAATGTAGAGTAGAGTCTAGCTTTAAAGGAAAGGAGAGGTCTGCCATGTCAGGTCAAATCACAATAGCCCAAGGAACAGCTGATAAAACTGCATTTGACTTTACATGGTTGAAAACAGTAAGTTAAGCTGTTTATTTTATGTCATTTATTGCTTGTTTTATCATTATGTAGGCAAAAAAGGCTTGCAGAGTGGAAAGCAAAACAGCTAAAAAACGTATTTGGTGAAGTGAAGGAGATTTCGGGACAGGACTATGTACAGGAAGTGAACAAGGCTGGAAGTGGTATCTGGGTGGTACTGCATCTCTACAAACAAGGGTGAGTGAGTGAGTGTGTGTGTTCTGCATAATGATTGAGCGTTATGTGGGAATCGCTAGGCACCTCGCGATTCGATTATGAATTGATTATCTCATGACTCCATGATGTACAAGGACATTTTTATTGTTGATGGTATGGGACAAATAGGAATAACTTATTACTATGGCTAATATGTGCTTTACTTATATAACTGAGTAGCCTAATCCCGATTTAAAAGTTCTCCCCATGTCCGTGTGGGTTTACTCTGCGTACTCCTGTTTCCTCATACATTCTAAAGACATGCCTTAGGTTAATTGGTCACTTTAAATTTACCCTCAAACCATGTTCCTGTCTCGAATAACCATTGATGATGAAAGTGAGGTTAATTCAAATAAAATGGCTGAACTGTACACCTCCAGAACCAGGAACGGAGCTGTAAAAACTCTATGTAGACCCCTCACATCCAAATCAACTCCTGTCCCAAGTACTTCCTTCAGCCAGGAAGAAGGTTTAAACACGTCTCCCTGCAAGACAATCATGAACATAAGTTGCTTTTTACACTACACTAATTTTCCTCCTCCAAGTTCTGCTTTTTTGCACATCATCTTGCACCGTGGATAAATATTAGAACCTTTTCAGCATTTAACACGTGCTGCATCTTGTAGTGTTTTTGTACGTAGTTATGTATGTTTCTGTTGTGAGCTTCTGTAAAACGGGGAACAAGTGTTTTGTATGTGCAAACACACTTGGCTAATAAAGCCTGATTCTGATACTTAATACCATTGTTTTCTCAGAATTCCCCTGTGCACGCTGATCAATCAGCACCTGTCTTCCCTGGCGCAGAAGTTTCCAGAGACAAAGTTCGTGAAGGCCATCTCGACCACTTGCATTGCCAACTACCCTGACAGAAATCTGCCCACTGTGTTTGTTTATCATGAAGGAGAGATGAAGGCACAGTTCATCGGGCCACTCGTCTTCGGTGGAATGAATCTCAAGTGTGATGGTATGTGTTTTGTAAAACTGAAAGCAATCATTTTCAGCTCAAATTCTTGGTGATATTACATTTATAAGTTATATACAGTGGGGCCAAAAGTATTTAGTCAGCCACTGATTGTACAAGTTCTCCTACTGGATGTTTGTAGTGCACTAGCCACTTTTACTGCAAGTAATGTGTTCGTGCCTCCCAGACCATATTGTCATTTTTATCTGTGTATGTGGTGGCACTATCTAATCAGAGCTGTGGTACCTCAAGGAGCAGGGTTACAATGAAAGCACTGGCGACGATCAACTAAACTGAGTTTGATCGGTCGTAAGAAGCCACTTTTGCAGGGGGGTTAGCCTTAACTGCCTCTTAGATACGGCCGGAATGGATGCACCACTTGGACTTGAACTCTGTTCTTAGTGGGCTACCATATTACTGTGCACCATGGGAGTACCATTAAAATCCACTTGGGTCAAACGCACTGTGTGTGAAATCAATAGTGCAATATGTGTTTTCCATACCGTCCAAATTATAGTGTATAATATTGACAGCCCCATATTAATGAAAAAGCTAGGTTAGAGCAGTACATGGCAGGCTTTTACGACTTGTGTATTTATTACACAAGTCCCAGTGCAGAGTCGGCTCTACTTAAGTAATGACCTTCTGCTCTCACTCGATAGTGTCATTTTGTTTATGCTTCATCTCACTGCTGCCTTCGATACAGTAGATCATAATATTCTTTTAAAGCATCTTAATTCAGTGGCAGGGATTCAGGAAAGTATTAGCTTGGCTTTCTTCTTATCTAATAAAATGTACACTCACCGGTCACAGGTACAGGTAGACCTTCCCCTCCTCCCTCTTTTTTTTTTTTTATACACTCCTTGTCTGTTTTATCAGTTCCACTTACCATATAGAAGCACTTTGTAGTTCTGCAATTACAGACTGTAGTCCATCTGTTCCTCTACACACTTTATTATTCCTCTTTACTCTGATCTCTGATGGTCAGGACCACCAGGTACTATTTGGGTGGTGGATCATTCTCAGCACTGCAGTTAAGTGCATTTAAGTGACTTTGAATGTGGCATGGTTGTTGGTGCTAGACGGGCTGGTCTGAGTATTTCAGAAACTGCTGGGACTTTCACACACAGCCCTTTCTAGTGCTTAGCAAGCATGGTCTGAAAAGGGAAAATATCCAGTGAGCTGCAGTTCTAATGGTGACAGTGCTTTTTTGATGCCATGAAGGCAGTTCTGAAGGCAAAAGGTGGTCCAGCCCGGTACTAACAAGGTGGCCTGTGAGTGCATATTCCTACTGCTTTCAGTCAGTAAGCTTGAAGAAATGTTTTGTTTTGTTTTGTTTTGTTTTGTTTTGTTTTGTTTTCAGAGCTGGAGTGGCGTTTGGCTGAAGCTGGTGCAGTGAAGACAGATTTGGAGGAAAACCCAAGGAAACAGATCCAGGATCAGCTGATTACATCCATCCGCTGCTCTACAACGAATCGCAAAGACAGCGATGAGTCTGACGATGACTAATCTCATTTTACAGTTTTGTTCTAACTTTCTTTTTTTTTGGTTCACAAGGACACATTTTGCAAACTTGGATGGTGGAAATATTAAACCCTCTGTTTTCTTATAATGTTTTTAATGTACTGACTGGTGCCATGTTACCCTAGTCAGTACAACACAAGGAGAGGAGTACATAAGGTTAACCATCTCAGCAGTTAGAGCAATGTAGAAATGATGTCCTTTGAAATGTAAGTACTGTACGAAGAAGTCTGTATTTACACAGATTAGATTGGGTTAAACTGTGTGCACATTGAAGGGAGATGTAGAATGTTTCTCCCTTACATTTTGTTTTCAAATTTAATGTCACAGTCCAGTTTAAATGCACACACACTTTTGTATGTTTTATTTATCTATCTTGTTGAAAGTCACACACAATGAGCTGCAGTTATTCAGGATATTATTATGTATAACTTTTTTTTTTTTTTTTTTAATCCAACTCAACTGTGAGGAACCAATGAAGAACAGGTGGACCTCATGTAAGCTGTACCCTGTAACAGGAGTGTGTTTTGAGAGAATACACTCCACCCCTAACTCTGTTCCCTCTGGCTGTCATGTGCAGGTGGAATAATACAATTCAATCTGAACAGACAGAATTAAATGTAAGGTTTAAAATGTAACGTATGAAGTGTATTATTGTGCATCTACAATTAGACCGCTGTCTCCAATTGCAGCCCCTGCTCGTGTAACTTGTGCAACTGAATTGTATAAAAATAGCTTCTTAGTGGATGATTTAGGGGAAAAACCTAAGAAAATTGGTCATGGTAATACTGTTTTTACATTATTGAAATTTATATAGTATACAGTGGGGCAAAAAAGTATTTAGTCAGCCACTGACTGTGTAAGTTCTCCTACTTAGAAAGATGAGAGAGGTCTGTAATTTTCATCATAGCTACACTTCATCTATGAGAGACACAATGAGGGAAAAAATCCAGGAAATCACATTGTAGGATTTTTAAAGAATTCAATTGTAAATCATGGTGGAAAATAAGTATTTGGTCACCCACAAACAAGCAAGATTTCTGGCTCTCACAGACCTGTAACTTCTTTAAGAAGCTCTTCTGTCCTCCACACGTTACCTGTATTAATGGCACCTGTTTGACCTCGTTATCTGTATAAAAGACACCTGTCCACAGCCTCAAACAGTCAGACTCCAAACTCAACCATGGCCAAGGCCAAAGAGCTGCCGAGGACACCAGGAAGAAATTGTAGACCTGCACCATGCTGGGAAGAGTGATCTACAATAGGCAAGCAGGTTGGTGTGAATAAATCAACTGTGGGGAGCAATTGTAAGAAAACTGGGAAGACATACAAGACCATTGATAATCTCCCCTGATCTGGGGTTTCCACGTAAGATCTTCATCCCATGGGTCAAAATGATCATGAAACGGTGAGCAAAAAATCCCAGAACTACAACGGAGGGACCTGATGAATGACCTGCAGAGAGCTGGGACCAAAGTAACAAAGGCTACCATAGTAACACACTACGCCCCAGAGGGACTCAGGTCCTACTGTGGCCAGGCGTGCCCCCCTGCTTAAGCCAGTAACATGTCCAGGTCCGTCTGAAGTTTTGCCAGAGAGCATATGGATGATCCAGAAGAGGATTGGGAGAATATCATGTGGTCAGATGAAACCAAAATAGAACTTTTTTGGTCACACAACTCAACTCGTCGTGTTTTGAGGAAGAAGAATGCGGAGTTGCATCCCAAGAACACCATACCTACTGTGAAGCATGGGGGTGGAAACCTCATGCTTTGGGGCTGTTTTTTCTGCAGAGGGGACGGGACGACTGATCCGTGTTAAGGGAAGAATGAACGGGGCCATGTATCGTGAGATTTTAAAGCCAAAACCTCCTTCCATCAGTGAGAGCATTGAAGATGGAACGTGGCTGGGTCTTCCACATGACAATGATCCCAAACCCACCGCTCGTGCAACAAAGGAGTGGCTCCGTAAAAAGCATTTCAAGGTCCTGGAGTGGCCTAGCCAGTATCTCCAGACCTCACCCCATAGAAAATGTGTGGAGGGAGATGTGAAAGTCCGTGTTTGCCCCAAAACATCACTGCTCTAAGAGAGATCTGCATGGAGAATTGGGCCAAAATACCAGCTACAAGTGTGTGCCAATCTGGGTGAAGACCTACAGGAAACGTTTGACCTCTGTCATTGCCAACAAAGGTTATGTTACAAAGTATTGAGTTGAAACAAATTTATTGACCAAATTCTTATTTTTCCACCCCTAATTTACAATTAAATTCTTTAAAAATCCTACAATGTGATTTCCTGGATTTTTTTTCTCATTTTGTCTCTCATAGTTGAAGTGTAGCTATGATGAAAATTACAGACCTCTCTCATCTTTCTAAGTAGGAGAACTTACACAATCAGTGGCTGACTAAATACTTTTTGCCCCACTGTATATGTTTTGCAAGTAAAATTTTAATTTTTTATTATAATTTTTTTAAATTATTATTAGTTTAAAAATTATTTCATTTTGTGAAAATATGCTTATTTTTATGAACTATTCCATATACAGTCCTGTGCAAAAGTCTTAGGCCCCCATTGGATTTGTGGTTTTAGGAATGGTCTAATGACAATATATAACATATTGTTGACGACTGGACCCAAAAATTTCTTCTATTAATTTCTTATATTAATCTCTGATCTTCATTCCAACCTTTTAAATAATTTGTAGACCCATTCCAAAAAATTTGAATATCATGGAAAAGTTGATTCATTTCCATAATTCCATTCAAAAAGTTAAACTCTCATAGATTATAGATTCAGGGCCCACAATTTAAACGATTCCAAGTATTTATTTGTTTATTTTCACCTAATTTGGGCTTCTAGCTCTTAAAACCCACGAAAAAAGGAATTCAAAAAATTAGAATACTGGGGAGAAATCAGCCCAAAACTACTTCTCAGTTTTTGCAGAAGAAAAAGGAAATTAGGATCACTTCAAATCAATCAAAATATGGTATTTTCAAAACGATATGTCAATTTTCAATACTGGGTTGGGAATCCCTTTTCTTCAATCACTGCCTTGATGCGACGTGGCATTGAGGCAATCAGCCTGTGGCATTGCCTTGGAGTTATGGAAGCCCAGATTTCCTGGATGCTTGCTGTCAGCTCTTCTTTGTTGTTGGGTCTGGTGGCCCTCATTTTCCTCCTGAGATTACCACATAGAGTTGGCTGGCCAGTCAAGCACTGTGATGGCATGGGCATCAAACCAGGCTTTGGTGCTTCTGGCGGCATGGTCCTGCTTTAAGATGAAATCTGGTCTTCATTTTCCTCCTGAATTACCACATAGAGTGGCTGGCCAGTCAAGCACTGTGATGTGCATTGGGCATCAAACCAGGCTTTGGTGCTTCTGGCGGGCATGGTCCTGCTTATTTAAGATGAAATCTGCAATCTCCATACAGATCCTTCAGCAGAAGGAATCATGAAGTTTCCTCTAAAACATTCTGGTAGACTGCTGGAGTACCTTGGATTTAAGAAAGCAGAGCTTACCAACACCTGCAGCAGACATTGCACCCCAAATCATGACTGACTGTGGAGATTTCACCCTGGACCTCAAGCAGTTTGGGTTCTGTTCCTCACCTGTCTTCCTCCAAACACTTGGACCTTGATTCCCGAATTAAAGGCACACTTTACTTCCTCTGAAAAGAAAACCTTGGACCACTGGCCAACAATCCAGCCCTTCTTCTCCTTGGCTCAGTTGAGACGCTTCCTATGATGGCTCAGGTTCAAAAGTTGCTTAACCGGAGGTACCCGACAGTTGTAGCCCATCTTCTGAATGTGGTGGTTTTGGAAGCTGCGACTCCTGCGTCATTCCACTCTTTCTGGATCTCTGCCAGGTTCTTGAATCTTCTTTTTTTGATAATCCGCTGAAGCCCACGGTGCATCTGCTCCTGCCACATTTTGTTCTTCCACTAGACTTTCCATTGGTATGCTTGGACACAGCACTCTGTGAACAGCCAGCCTCCTTAGCTATGAACTTTTGTGGCTTATTCATCCTATGGAGGGTATCAGTGGTGGTCTTCTGGCCAGTTAAGTCTGCAGTCTTCCCCATACTGAACCGAACTGAGACAATTGAACCAAACTGAAGCAATTTAATGACACCTGGGGAAACCTGTGCAGGTGCTTTGAGTTCAGTAGATGATTAGTGTGTCACACTCAGGTTAAAACATTCATGCCCTGCAAAATTTGGGCTGACTTCTCCACAGTATTCTAATTTTTTGAATTTTGAATTCCTGTTTTCGTGGGTTTTAAGAGCTGGAAGCCCAAATTATGTAAAAATAAACAAATAAATACTTGGAATCGTTTAAATTGTGGCCCTGAATCTATAATCTATGAGAGTTTACTCTTTGAATGGAATTATGGAAATTATATCAACTTTTCCATGATATTCCAATTTTTGGAATGGGTCCTGTATATACACACACAGATGTACACTTTTTTTTTCTTTTAATGCTATATATGAATTAAAAAAAATTTAAATATTTATATATATATATATATCGAAATTTGCTGTGTTGTCTGGTTGACTTGATAACAGAGACTGATGATTGGTTATATATGGCCATTATGCCATGAAACAATGGTATGTCTATGGTATAATATTTATGAATAGTCTCATAACGAAGACTTTCACTGTACCAGCCACTATAACCAGACAGTTTGTCCCAGATTTCCAGTACAACATATTTGATAGACAGGCAATTAAAATACTAATATCATGTAATAATATAAAAAATTGTGTGCAAACAACTGTGTGTTTTATGTGAACGGAAATCTGATGTCACACAGCAATGAGCATAAGGAAGGTGTCCGAACTGGTTTACCACACTCACCGATTCTGTGACTTAAGTGTGTCCTGTTGGAGCCTCGGCAGTGCCTCCAGTCTGACCCATGTCAAGGGAATGGAGGGTAATTGTGCTCTGGGCAGAATTTGAACATGTAGGGACCAGTGGGGACCATTTTGGATACAGCCCATAACTACAGGTCTTCAATAGTGTCAAATGCAGTGAAATGTGATTAACAGGATTAAAATCGATGTTAAAGTATCATAGTAACACGGTATTGTGGCTTTAACTTGACAGCCTTACTATTAAACATTTACATTTTAGTGTCTTGTATTATATCAGCAAACATATCTTTTTCATTTAACTCTTCACTTTTAAGTTGCAGCATGCATAGTGATTTTTGTATGGACTTGTGTGCCAGTGTGATTTCATTCACAACACAACACTAACACAAGGCCACGCACACCATCAGTCTGTGCTGCACACCTCCGTCAGTGTCTGCCCATAATCTCACTCACTCCAATCTGCCAACCCTCATCAGTGTCACTGCAGTGCTGGACAATTAATCCACCACCCAAGTTACATGAATCGGTGGGGGTCCTGTGGGGGTCCTGACCATTAGAGAACAGAGTAAACTAGGGGACAAACAAAGTATGTAGAGAAACAGAAGGACTACAGTCTGCTAAATTGTTAGAATACAAAGATAGCGTGCACCTACAGGGGTTGGACAATGAAACTGAAACACCTGGTTTTAGACCACAATGGCTAATTTATTAGTATGGTGTAGGGCCTCCTTTTGCGGCCAATACCGTGTCAATTCGTCTTTGAAATGACATATAGACAAGTCCTGCACAATGGTCGAGGGATTTTAAGCCATTCTTCTGCAGGATAGTGGCCAGGTCACTACGTTGATGCTGGTGGAGGAAAATGTTTCCCAAACAACACCCCCAAAGTGGCTCAATAATATTTAGATCTGGTGACTGTGCAGACCCATGGGGAGTATGTTCAACTTCACTTTTCATGTTCATCAACCACTCTTTCACCAGTCTTGTGTAACGATGTTGGAGAGGCGTGTGTGTGCATTGTCTCAAACACATGTAATACTGTGACAAAGCTGTGTCAGGACTACCTGTGCCTCGCATCGTCTTATCGTTTTTAGATGGGGGGGGTGGGTGCCAGTGAGTGTCACATGTGTACTGCGTCCTACAATGGCGTTTAGGTTAGTCTTGCTGTGTGTATTGGGTGCATTGTCATCCTTATACACGGCAGTATGACCGGGGCGCGGGGGGGGGGGGGCCTTCCAGGATACAATGTTTTGAACCATTGGATGCACATGGTCCTCCATGAATGGTTTGGGATAGTCCTTGGCAGTGAATGGGCAATTAATGAAGATTGGCCACCAGACTGGTCCAATTTAGTCCATGGAACCTCCCACACTAAAATGACAGGTGTTTCAGTTTCATTGTCCAGCCCCTGTATATGGTCAGTGGAACTGATAAAATGGACAATGAGTGTACCTAATAAAGGTGATCAGTGTGTAAGCCGTTCTTCATCTACAAAATGGGCCCATCGTAACAATATTAGACACAGTAATTGGATTAACATTTAAGATATTTAATTAAACACAGTCTGCATTGTCAAGTATTCAAAGTGTGGCTCAAAAAAGCAACAACCAGTGCACAATTCTTGAGCAAAAAATCAAACCAAATGGAGCACACACCACAGACATGATTGTTTCACAGTGGATTGTGATTTACAGTCCGTTGTGGCAGCAAAGTCCCACTGATCATCCACAAACGGACAGAACACAATCTGAAAATAAAAACATATGTTTTATTCACACAGAGCTGCATTTCCACCCTAACCCTATGTATTTACATTTAATGTCCATTGGCAGACGCCCTTATCCAGAGCAACCTGCAAATTGATAGAGTCTTTCAATCTAAGCAGTTATGGGTTAAGGGCCTTGCTCAAAGACCCAACACGGGCAGCTTGGCAGAGGTGGGATTTGAACCCTGGAACCCTTGGATTGTAAAATTCCACTGATGTGGAAAAAAATGGATTCACCACTGAATCAAGTTGTACCCTTATGTCAATCTGTCATAAGGGTACAACTGTGCATAAAACATAAACCTGTTAAACACTAAATGGAGTAATTAATTTGAGATTTAACACTAAAGTGGGTGTTACTCTGCCGTGGATGAGAAATGAAGAACACATTAGCACTAAAGAATTTTTAGTAATTGCATTAATTTTTCTTTTTGCTAATGTAACTAATGCCTTTGTTAGTTTATTGAATGCTTTTGCTTTAGTGTACTAAACATGTACTTTTGGTAGGTTATAAGTGGCTAGCCAAAACATATAGCTATGAGCTACCTTGTCTGCAGTGTGGCTGACTTTCCTTTAAATATTTGCTGTTGTCCATGACTCAAGCGAAAAACCAAAGGACACCGTCTCTGACTGAAAGCGTTTGGAAAGATGCTGGGGCATTATGGGAAATGTAGTGCCTGTAGTGAATTTGAGGGGCATGTTCAGTAGTTAGTCCAATTATTATTTACCTGCAGCACATAACACTTCCCCTTGCAAGTTCTTTTGCCTCTCTGGTTGTTGGCTTGCCGTTGGTGAGCTGTTTTACATCTCTCTGTCTTTGTGATGAAATCAGTTGCCTAAACCCTAGATTGTTGCATATTCCTGATACCTTTAGATTGCCATATTGATTCACAGAAAAAATGTTCAGATGTTCAGCTCAATCCACTTGGTGAAGAAAACCAAATGAAAGTGTCTACTCCTGGTTCAACCCCAAATCAGAAAAAGTTGGGACAGTATGAAAAATACAAAACAACAACAACACAGCTTTCTTTGAGGAACATTGTTTTTAAACATTTCAATAAATTTCTCACACATTTGTGGATAAACTGGAGATCCTCTGCCCGGCATTACTCCTCAAAACCTCAGCCTTTCATGGATACTATGTTTGTACCAAATCATGACTATAAACACCTGTTAACATCACCTGTTTAAAATCACATCATTAAAATTAAACTATGGTAATATCTACACAGCTTCGTGATGATCCAAAAATGCTTCTTTAACCTGTCATAGTGTGTTTGTGTGTTTGCCAGTCCCTGATCTAACTGTAATTAGCATATTTCCGTTAGCAACACCTACCTTAAACAAATCTGTTTGAGAGTCCACAATTCATCTTCAGCTTCTCTAAGAGAAAGACAAAGTCGTTCAATAGTCAGTGAGTTGTGGGACTGTAGTACAGTGATTCCTGACCTGATGTTTATTCAGTTCTGTTTAATGTGTGTATGTTTGTTTATTTAACAAGGCTATCAGCATCAGTGGCATTTTCAGCTGCACACACAAAGTTACATCAAGTCAAGACTAGTCAAATATATATACACACACTCAAGTCGGTGCCAATTTAGTGTAATCAATTAACCTAACATACATGTCTTTGGGAGGAAACCGGAGTACCTGGAGTAAATCCACATGGACACGGGGAGAACATGCAAATTCCACACAGAAAAGACCCAAACCGCTCCACCTGGGATCAAACCCAGGACCTTCTTGCTGTGAGGTGACATTGCTACCCACTGAGCCACCATGCCGCCAGCTTACAGAATCACAACATTAATTCTTATTGCATGAACAGCAGAATGGGTTCCTTGTTTTCCCATAGTCCCTCCTGTCACCAAGCTTAACCAAGCATACTTGCAATAACTAAATATTTGCCACTATAGAAGCTGTTTTTTTTTATTTGTTCAGTTTATTAATAGTGAATACAAAGTTCCTGTATTTTCTGGTTGTATTCTAATAAAGAGCCTGAGAAATAATTATATATGGTTATTCCAACATTGCTAAAACAATGGTATATCTAATCTAATGGTGGCTTAAGACTTTTGCACAGGATTGTTTTTAGCAGTCGGTGAATGTTATCCCTCCGATTGGTCTCATTAAAATGGTAAGACTGAGATATTTATGGATGCCATGAATGTTGTGATGGCAAACAAAAGAGCAGATCTGCTACAATAGAGAGATAATAATGAAGAAATATAGAGGCTTACATAGGACATCTGCTGTTTCTTCCTTCTCAGGGTAAACTTGGGCGAGAGGCGCATCAAGGGGTGGACGGAGTGAGACTAGGTGAAAAGTGTACTGCTCAGTTCAGGTGAACAGCATTTATACAAAGCCTCTAGCTTAGGATTTGTCCTTACCTCTCTCTGGACAGTTCCGACTGAATTCTGTGCCTTAGAGTAATGAAATAAGAACTGAAAAGAACAAGGGGAACATTGTTATTAGTTATTATTAGGTTACTGTTACCAACAGTATTTTAATCTCACAATTGATGGAGAATCATCAGTTACAGAGTCACCGACTAACCCGCTTAAACACGTTCTGAATCTGCTCCTGTGGAACAAACACACAGTGTTTTAGCATGCATGAGTTGGCAGTTTGAGCACACTGATCTAGTACCCCAAAACTGGAAAGAAACTCTGTCTGAATTCAAATTGTGCATGTTGTAAACTGTTGTGGTCAAACTAGTAGCCCCACTGCTGGTTGAATTCTTCCTCATTGTTTTAAGTCAACGATTACTGATCTTCACGCCAAATGAATTTCAAAAACAAATTTCAATGTTTAAACTTCACAGTGACTATGGAAATACATGCATGTTTAATATCATTAACAGAATGGCTTATTCCAGCTTTGTCCCAAATATCTTTACCTTCTTACATCCTAAATTATGTTCCAGTTCCAGTAATAGAAAAATATATGAAAATGCTTTTTTCTTCTCTAAAATATTTACAAAAATGCTGCTCAGTCTCATCAATACATATAGGTATATAACTATATATATATATATATATATATATATATATATATATATATATATATATATTCTGTTCTATATATAATATAATATATATTTGATCATATTTTGTTTTATTCCTTCTCCTTTATTTTCATTTTCAGTTATTGTCTTTTCTCCTCTAGACTCTTATCCAGGACAGTCGGTAAAAAACATTTCACTGCAAGTTATACCTTGTATAGGTGTGTATATTCATTCATTCGTTCATTTTCTTATCCGCAAAATCCTGGTCAGGGTTGCAGGAAAATCTGTGTCTACCCGGCATGACAGGGCACAAGGCAGGAACAAGCCTTGACAGGGTGCCAATCAATCGTAGGGTGGATGTGTATATGACATAAATCTGAATCTGAATATGCCATAATACATCTCAAGACCCATGGTAATGGACAACTACAAAAAATCCTGTGTAGAAAGTTATGATACTACTGATGTGTTTATTGTACAATTCAACTGATAAAATTATGATAAATTATGAGTAAATCTTTTTTTAAATATGATAAGTTTTCAAATGCCTCCTTCCTCTTCATGTTTCAGTTTGCTGATTTTTCAGATTTTTTTTTTTTATTGATCTTGAAAGACTTATTACATCAATAATCCATAAAAACTGCCAGAATGACTAACCCCATTCTGTGTGCACTATAGTCAAGAGTTTACAAGCTATGACTCTCACATACCTCATATAACCTAATAGCTTGTCTATGATTATTACATACACACAGTTTTACAATGTACCTTGTCCTGGTCTTGCCATGAGAGTCCACACAGCAAACTCTGCAACAGAGAAAACATTTCAAAATGTTAAGTTAAATGTTGTTCCAGACGATGTTATAGGACAGATATTTTTGCAGTGCTAAATCTTAAAGGTTGAAACAGTGAGAGTCCAGAACTTTGGGATGGACTGGCTCCATACCCAGGTAATATCTCTCACCTAATTAGGACACAGACTGAGAGCCAGACCTTGTTAATGATCTTGAATGGAATGGAAGCGAATAGGTACCACGTTTATATCAGCGGTAATGGTTATTGAGTAACATTATCAAGAAGCACATATAGATATGATGTTCAACTGCTACTTTTGACCATTTATTGTATGTATAATCACTTTCTAAAGAAATTCCACTCTCCAGACACTTCATGAGGCACACCTTACTAGAACAGGGTTGGACCCCCTTTTGTGTTAGTTCTTTTTGGCATAGATTCAACAAGGTTCTGGAAACATTTCTCAGAGATCTTGGTCCATACTGACATGACAGCATCACACAGTTGATGCAGGTCTGTCGTCGACACGTCTATGATGCGAATCTCCCTTTACACCACATCCCAACAGCGCTCTGTTGGATTGACATCTGATGACTATGGAGGCCATTTGACTGCAAACCACTGTGAGATCATTTAAGGTTTGTTGCACTGAAGAAGGTGGTACACTGTGGTCATAAAGGGATAGACATGATCAGCAACATTACTCATGTAGGCTGTGGGGTTTAAATGATGCTCAGTTGGTATTAAGCGGCCAAAAGCGTGCCAAGAAAATACCCCACCACCACAGCCTCAACCATTGATACAAGGCAGGATGGATTCATGCTTTCATGTTGTTCATGCCAAAATAATTCTGACTATCATCTGAATGTCGCAGCAGAAATGAAGACTCATCAAACCAGGCAAAGTTTTTCCAATGTTTTACTATCCAATTTTAGTGAACCCATGTGAATTGTCTTTAGCTGACAGCAGTGGCACCTGCTGTGGTCTTCGCTGCTGTAGCCCATCTGCTTGATGTGTTGTGTGTTTGGAGATGCTCTTCTGCATACCTTGGTGTTAATGAGTAGCTATTTGAGTTACTGTTGTCTGTTCTCCTATGATCTCTGGCATGATGAACAATGCATTTTTGCCCAGACAATTGCTTTCACAGTCTGTCTAGCACCAATAACCATGCTACATTCAAAGTTACTTAAATCTCCTTCCTTCCCTATTCTGATGCTGGGTTTGAACTTCAGCAGGTCATATTGACCATGCCTGCATGCCTCAATGTATAGTTTCTGCAATGTGCTTGACTGATTAGATGTTTGTGTTAATGAGTGCTTTCACCTAATAAAGTGACCAGTGAGTATATATAGCATTATTAATGTTTTTTAATGCGTTAGCCTGTTTTCCAGGTCAGGTTTGTGGGAGCTCCGGCATGTATTCCAGGAGAACACAGGGCTCAGATATAAATATGCCCTGTACATCACCCCAGTAGGCCTGGTTCCTTGTTGCAGCACCAAGAGATGGTCCAGCCAAAAGTGTCTGCATGTGACACCTGACCCTTCTGGAAGGCACCGCAAGAACTTGAACCTGGATCCCCATGGTAATGGACTAGCACTTCAGATGTACTGCCACCTCTGAAAATTCTTATAAACCAAATGATAAATGCATGTATTTTGTAAATGTATAATAGTATATAAAAGTAAGTTTCTATTACTATTTCACATGTATTTTAATATTACTATATTGTGGGTGTTTGGGTGGGCAGACTCATTTACTAGCCCATTACCAGGCTTCGAGTCCTGGCAGTGCCTTCAGCCATTCAGGCATCGCATGCAGACATCACAGGTTGTGTCTGAGGGAAAAGAGGCTGGAACAGCAAACCCTAGCCAGAAGCTGCAAGATACTTACTTGCGACTCTAACCATGAAAAGTGGGGTTAAAATGTTTGATATGTTTATATGTGTAACATAGTAATCAGGTTTTTAATTTAAAAAAATTCACCTTTTTTGGGGGAAATATTAATGATGTTAATAATACTGGCTCCGGGTTTGAAACACAGGTTTCAACTCTGGTCCAGCTGCAAAAGATTTTGCATGTTCTCCCCATGTCTGTGTGGGTTTCTGCCTCATTCCAAAGACATGCTTTCGGTCAGTTGGTGTGTCAGTGTGATTGAGTGAGTCTGTGCGTGTGAGCATGTGCCCTGTGATGGACTGGCACTGCCCTGCGCCCTGTGCTATCTTGCCCCTGCGACCCTCAATTGGACTAAGCATATAGAAATAGAAATCTTTTCAACTGATACAGGGACCAGCCTTTTAAAACTGTGCCAGCCATTCTCAAATGCACATTAGTCATACATAAAGTGCTTTTTGAAACTAGTCAGTTTTTAGGTAATAATTATAATAATGAATAATTGTAACATGTTTACATTGGGCATTGTATGCTTGAATGGAGTACAAGACAAGAGTAACTGAACTGAACTGTAACCTCATTCACCAGAGCAGGTGTACATGATCTGAATTTTGTGTATGTAATTTTTAATTACAAATGTCTGTAATGTTTTATAAACTTAAACACGGTGTCAAGAAGATATATTTGCTTACCTGTCTGTAATCTCCATCTTCTTCACAGGCTGTCAGAGGATAACTTTCTATTAATAGAAATATTCCAGTTATATTAAATAATATTGCATTGGCTGTTTATTGTTTAGTTATTTAACCTATTGTTAGACATAAATAATACTGCAGATTAGTACTCCTTTGTATAATACAGTAGTTTATACAATAACAAAATAATAAATTAGGAAGACATGCGATAGGTTAGTTGGTCTGGGCTGGTTCCCAGTGATCATTAAACGGATTAAGCCGATATGAAATTGAATGAGTAGATGAAATAAGTCATTAAAGTGTAATAAAATACTCACCAACACTGGAATAAAGACCGGGGCAACAGCAGATGATTAAACAAAGGAGGGAAAACTCTCTGAAGTGCGGCTTGCGCATATCTGGTAATAATATGCGGCAAACTGGCGGAGAAACAGCGCTCAGATAATCAGCTATCACCTCCCTGCTAAACTAACTCCGGCTTTATTTATACCTGACCAAGACTGCGCGAGACCCCGCAGCCAACATGACGTCACATCAGCAGACCCCCACCAGCACCAGGGTCCCCGTGCTGTATCACTCAGCCTGGAGATCATTACATTTTAAACGTCATACTAACCATTAGTACACTCATTGAGTAATAAACGATCTGTCAAATGGTCAGTAAAAAATGGTCATTCAAATAGGGATGATAAACATAATAATCAATTAGTAATGACTAGATCCATCAGCTCAGCAGTATAAACTCATGTATTAAACACATGGTCAGTAATAAACATCATACATTCAATCAATCGGTAATGAACACCACCACTCAAATGGTCTGTAATAAACATAGTGCTACTCAGACGGTCTATAATAAATAACGTGAGAACAACTAACCAGTAATAAATATATGATCATAAAAAAATACACATGATAAATTCTCTGGTAATCCTATAGACAATAAGCCAGCAATAAAAACTTTATGAAAATCACAAAACAATAATAGCCTAGTGGTTAAGGTACTGGACTCTGGACCAGAAGGTCCCGGGTTCAAATCCCACCTCTGCCAAGCTGCCACTGTTGGGTCCTTGAGCAAGACCCTTAACCCACAATTGCTTGGATTGTAAGACTGTACCAATTGTAAGTCGCTCTGGATAAGGGCGTCTGCTAAATGCTGTAAATGTAAATGTATCATGACATATTAAAAAGAATCATACTGTAGAACAAAAGAAAATTAAATGGGCATTAATAAAGTCATATGGACAATCAGCCAATAATAAACATTCAACAGTATCAGATTGTCAGTAATGAAGAGTGTAAAGGGTGTGCGATATGTGTCGTCTACGACAATATGCATTACATGTTGTTTTCACAATGTGGGAGCTGAGCTAACATTATGGATTATGTCACTCACGTTGCAAAAATGTCAAAAACACGCCTTAAGAGTTCACGTATCACTGCGCCATGTAGCCAGGTAGGACAGACTACTGCACATGCGCACTGAGTGCGAGCAACGTACACATAAGGCTAGTGTTCTACCTAAAAGGGCGTGACTGAAGTCAACCAGGAGACAGAATACAGACACCACCAGTCTCGCAGTCGTTAGATTTACAGTGGAGGTGGTTTGGCTTTGAAAAGATGGATGTTGCTCAAGAGACGGCAATCTGCAAACTATGTCGGAAATCGGTTGCCATTAAAAACAGCTTGACAACTAACTATCTTCACCATCTGTGAACTAACCACTGTGCAGAATATGAAGATCATGACAAACGTCAGGAGTACACGACAGGCTTAAACCAGACAAGGTACCAGAATAAAAACGCATTCAGCAAACCTTAAAAAAGTGCATAATGACAGGAAAAGCAACAGATGGCTGGATGCTGTGAACAATTATGTCGCAATAGACATGGTGCCAATTCAGGTAGTTGAGAGAGATGGGTTCAAACAGCTTTTGAATACCCAAGATATACACTGTCAAAGTATCGTCTAATTAACAAAATCCCAGAAATGTTCAGTATGCAAATGATACTTATGCAAGATGAACAGATACTACTGCAAAGATAAACATGCAAAGAGGGACATGGCCTTATTTACTGCATTAGACAATCTCTAGCAACTAAATTCAAGATAGGAAAATATTACGCACCATGAACGTCATGCCATTTCGTTTACCTGTTTTGATCTCCCAGTCTAACAGACAAGCAGCACCAATTGCAGGAAGTGAAAAACCCCTAAATATAAATCAGAACAGCTGAATTATGAAGACAATTTAAGCGCTAAATTGGAACACACAAGGAAGTGTGTGATTGTAGCCACCTATATTTTAAATTAATATATTTCACTGCCTCTTCTGTTCTTTGTGGGTAAACATTAATATGAATCATTTGCACGGACATGCTGGTTTTGAACAGAGGCTACCAAACCATATACAATCTAGTTTGTTTTCAGGAACCTATGGAACATTAAATTCAATAGTATATATGATTCAATAGTAATAATTCAATAATTCAAAAATTCAAAAGTAGCGTTCTTGGTATTTTTACAGAGAAAACAACTGTCATAACGTAAAGGAAACAATAAGCTAGTGCTCACTGGCTCAACTGACCCTCTTCATGAGACACAAATCTCGGTCATGACTGAATGTTTCACTGACCCCCTGAACAAGAGATTGCTTACTCATGACTGAACGACTGACTGAACATAGACCTGCTTCGGACAAGCTTAGCTCTCGACAGCTCAATCATCTTGACAAAAGGATTCACTGATTCAAATACTGGATCTCGGTAATGACTGAATGTAGTTTTTCTCTGTAATCATATGCCATCTCAAACGAACGTTTCCATAACAGTCGTTGATAGACACAGAGATTCATTTGCATTTTCTTTTCCATACTTTTATTAAAATTATTTAAAAGCTGCAGCACATTAGGATGGAAATCCAATTAAAATATGTGTTTAACACACCTCAAGAGTCGAATCTTGATGTAAATGACTTAATGTCATTATCAAGAATTGGGAAGTTAAATTCAATATGGTTTATTCCCATAATGTGCATTACAAAAAGCAAGCAGATTGTCCTGTTAGTCCCTGAACTCTCGTTGTATGTAATAGCCTGGCCAGCTTTCCTTCATGGCTCTTCATGAGTGCTTTTGAGTTTGCAGTGGGGGAGGATTTACAAGATCAATAAATGCAACATAGCTTGAAAACAACTTATAGTGAAATCGACTGAACTGTAAAATAAATATTAGAAGCCATAAAGTGTCATATGTGATGACTTCACAGGCAAAGCTCAGGTTACAACACAGCATCAGCTGCTATTTACATTGCTCTAAGCTTATCTGAAGTAAAACTAATTCTGTCCACAAGTAAAATAATGTTTAACAGCACAATGATAGGAGGTAACTTGATTTTCTTTATATACTACATGGCCAAAAGTATAATATCTATCAAGTTCATAAAATTCCAGCGTGTGTGATTTTACTAAAACTAAAAGCAATGACTAACAAAACACCGACATATATAAAATAGATGTGCTGACACAGACCCACACTGTGATCCAGTACCAATAGCTATTTTTGTGATGCATGAGATTTGAATGGTTTGGCATGAGACTGTGAGATCATCAAACAACAGCAACAACAACAACAAAACAGCAGTGTGTCTTACATTACCTTCTGTTTCCAAAGTTAATTTAAGTATAAATGCAGAATATGTAATGTTTCGTCTGGTCCGTTTCATTTCATTTGTTATTAAGCATCCATTCCTGGATTGCTGGCCTGCAACACATTCCAAAAAAAGTTGGGACTGGGGTAATTTAGGACTAGTAATGAGGTTAAAAAAATCCTAAATAATAATGTGATTTCCCAAAGGTGTTGTCAACAGGTGATTATAATCATGATTTGGTACAAAGGCAGCATCCAGGAAAGGAGCCTTTGAGGAGCAGTGATGAGTAGATGATCTCCAGTTTGTCAACAAATACATGAGAAAATTATGTTTAAAAACAGTGTTCCTCAAAGAAAGATGGTCAGTGATTTGCATGTTTCTCCCCCTACCGTGTATAATATCAGTAAACAACTGAAGGAATCTGAAGGAATTTCATAAAGGGCAAGGGCCAAGCCTAAACTGAACACCCCTGATCTAAGGATCCCTCAGAACTGTCATTCATCCCATTCTATGAAAGAGGAATGGGTCAAAACCAAATCACTTGGTATCCCCGATGCTAAAATGTCTTTTAAGTGTTGTGAGAAGGAATGGCAACAATACAAAGTGGTAAATTATTTACCGTGCTGTTTTTGAATGTGTTGCAGGCCTGAAAATGCAGGGATGGATGTTTAATAACATACTGGTTCACACCAATAAAAGTTAAAGTAAATGTAAGAAAAACTGTGATTCTTCAATTTGCATTTTCCATACTGTCCCTTCTTTGTCTGATTTGGGGTTGTGAATAGACAAACACTGACAGCAGAATGCAGGTTACACCAATGAGCTTAGTGACTTTCGACAATACACTGTCATAGGATGTACTTTTGAGAAAAAGAACCATCTCTGAGCAACAACTTAGCCATGAAGCCTCATATCGGGAACCACATGTAGTGCAACGGGAGTACAAGAACTGTACATCCATCAGGAGTGGGATGGATTGGGTTTCCATGAAGTAGGCTAATGACCGCAACTAAGCCTAAGGCCATGAGTTGAGCCAAGCATAAGTATCACCACTGGACCCAAATCAGAAAAAGTTTGGACGGTATGGAAAATACAAATAAAAACAGATATGCAGTGTTCCATACATTTCCTTTGACTTTTATTTCATTGCAGACAGTATGAACCAAAGATATGTCATGTTTATTTTCTGGTCAACTTCATTTCATTTCTTAATAAACACCCATTCATGCATGTAGGGACAGGGACAATTTAGGGCTAGTAATGAGTTTTAAAACTAAATAATGATGTGATTTCAAACAGGTGATTATAATCAGGACTTGGTACAAAAGCAGTATCCATGAAAGGCTGAGTCTTTGAGGGGTGAAGATGGATCTCCAGTTTATCAACAACTGTGTAAGAAAATTATTTAAATGTTTAAAAACAATGTTCCTCAAAGAAAGATTGGAAGGGATTTATATATTTCAGTCCTAACTTTTTCTGATTTGGCTTTTTTTGCATTTTCTTGTTGAAAAATGCTCAGACGTCCTGGAAAAGGTTGGCATGAAGGCATGTTGCTCGAAGATCTCAATGTACCTTCTGCATTAATGCTGCCATCCTAGAAGTGTAAATGACCTTTGCCAAGAGAACTGACAGGAAAAGATCTGGAATACTGATTGGTCTGACCACAATACACGTTTCCACTGTGTGATGGTCCATCCTAGATGCCTCCAAGCCCAGAGAAGCTGACTCTGCTTCTGGACATGGTTAACATCAGGCTTTTTTTTGTGCGGTAACGTTTTAAGTGGCAGTTGTGAATGTAACTTGGTATTGTAGTGCATGATAAAGGTTTGATAAAATATTCCCTTGCCCATGTGGTTCTATCAGCTATTGATGAGTGACGGTTCTTGATGCAGTGCCGTCTGAGGGATCAGAGATCACTGATCTTAAGTTTAGGCTTGTGCCCTTGCCCTTTACTCACTGACATTTCTCCAGATTACTTGAATTGTTTAATGATATTATGCACTGTACAGGGAGAAATAGGGAAATCCTTTCTAATCATTCTTTGAGGAACATTTCAACAATTTACATGTGTTGATAAACTGAAGGTCATCTTTACTCCACAAAGACTCTTACCTGTTTGAAATCGCATTATTATTTAGTTTTTTAACCTCATTACTAGCCATAAATTGCCCCCATCCCAACTTTCTTGGAATGTGTTATTTATCATCTACGCCGCCCAAGGAGGTTGGGTCCCTTTTTGAGTCTTGGTCCTCCCAAGGTTTCTTCCTAGAACTAGGGAGTTTTTCCTTGCCACTGTCGCCCTAGGCTTGCTCAATTTGGGATTGGATGTAGTTATTAGGAGATAATCTAAACTTGTAAAGTTGCTTTGAGACAATGCTCCATTGTAAAAAGCGCTATATACATAAATCTGACTTGACTTGACTTGACTTGTTACAGGCCTGAAATACAGGAATGGATGTTTATTAACAAATGAAAATGAAGTTGGACCAAAAATAAAAAATACATGAAATATCTTGGGTTCCTACTGTCCTGCAATGAAATAAAAGTAAAAGTAAAAGTAAATGTAAGGAAACACTGCATATATTTTTCATTTGCATTTTCCATACAATCCAAACTTTTTCTGAATTTGGGGTTGTACAACACAATAACATTATGGAAATTGGGGCAATTAAAAAAATGCAAACATTATTTTATAATCTTTTAAAAAAGTCTTAATCTTCATGTGGTTATATATAATCAGTTTGTTTCCTGTGGGTGAAAGAAAGCATTTCATGCTACTACTAAAGAGCAATAAGGCCACTTGAAACACAATCGGCACTGTTGATTAACATCATATAACTATTCATATTTTTAAACGTTATAAGACAGGAAACAAAATCATTGAGAGAGAGTGAAAAGAAAAAAGGAAGCGCGTACAAATCTGACGATGGTTCCATTAAAGCATTATGATGAGATGCATCATTTGGTTTCTTAGTGCCGCCCGTGCAAGTGTGTGTTTTGTGTGTGTGTGTGTGTGTGTGTGTCCTGTGTGCGACGTTTCTGAGACATTTTCCCATCGTTAATGCAACACACAGTGGCAGATGTTTATTCATTGCAGTTACACAATGCATTTGTCATTTTAT
Organism: Ancistrus triradiatus; assembly: GCA_025084515.1. Classification (NCBI taxonomy): domain Eukaryota; kingdom Metazoa; phylum Chordata; class Actinopteri; order Siluriformes; family Loricariidae; genus Ancistrus; species Ancistrus triradiatus. The sequence continues at coordinate 82,721 of JAJAGP010002951.1, forward strand.
ACCCAACAGGCCAGTTAAGAAAGGTCATAGCAGAGTTCTGAAACAATCTCACAACCAGGCACGTTAATTCATCCAGGAGTAAGGCATATTCTGGAAATGCTGGAGGGTTCATTTGTAGCTGTGTCTGGGAAACCCTTTGGAGTCATTTCGCTGATTAGGAACAGCCAGCATGTGTCCACCAGGAAGAGTGAGGCAGTGGCTGATGATCATGTAGGAAATGACTATGAGTGGGAGTGAGCAGGGTATTGTTATCCAATCCAGCACATGATGTCATTTATGAGTAATACATTTAGTATGCCATTTATGGGCTGTGTCATAATTTTATGACAAAGAATTAATGAGGAAATCAATCCTCCCAGCGTAAACTATCATAGAGGTTAGAGTATTAATAATTTCAACATATTTAATTGTAACATAATTGTTGATAGCCTACTAATTGTGGAATACACAGACATGCACACCCAGGACCTCTCTTAGTTCTTAGAAACACCTCAATCTCCATGAACTCCTAACCCACACACTTGAGTCCCCACTTGAGACCAGCACTGCTCAGCACCACAGCCACAGCATGTCATTGGTTCCCAGACCTTCAAGGCCACAGACTGGTGGCACCCAGAACCTCAAACTCCTTGGAACCATGGGCCTCATGGCCCCAGACCAGCACCACACTCCCTGGATCAGCACATGAAAGCAACACATGAAATTGAAAAACTTGCTAAAGCTGGGACATGAACCAGAGTGGCTTTGTGGTAGAGCAATAGTTTGTATCCAGCCGCTGGTGAGGTGAGATTGCTTTCGGTCTGTTAGGACCATGAACTCTAATATGGTGAAGTGACATTGAAAGTCCAGATGTATGGAATCCTAGCATTAGAAAATTCAAATGCATGATTTTCTGGCATGGAAATTTCAGACTGGCCTGCATTTGTGTTCTGGAATGTTTGTGTCCTGGATGGCTTTGCCTTTACAAAGGACCCAAGTGTAACAAAGGTTGCAAGATGCCAAGGAGAAAGTCAGGTTCAGGTTTATTGGCAAAACGTAATCTACAAACAAACAAGGTTAAAATCAAAATCAAACAGTCAATACCAAACAAATCTAGATTAGAAAAGCCACAGAAAAAAACCTTGGAATTGCACAGGAGGGCTAGAGCAAGACTTTGCAAAGTGTAGGCCTTGCTCTAGCCCTTGTACACGAAATGGTGAAGGTTCGTGATCAGGGTACCTAAAATTATGGTGACCATGATCTCTGCAGGTGCCCCCCTAGAAAAAACAGTTTCTATAGACAACAGTTGCAAGTGTTTAGTATGACCTCCCCTTACAGTTGAGCAATAGCAGCATCTGGCTTCCTCTGGCTTCCTCTGGATGCCAAGGTGACCCTTCTACAGTCCAAAGAAGCTTGATCTTAAATTATCTTTTTTGGAAGGGTAGCAGCCAAAAAACAACTTTATTCAGAGAAGAAACAGGATGAAAAGGCTAAGATATGCTAAAGCTCACAGAATGAAAAAATGAAATGAAGATCAGTGGAAAAGCTTTTATGGATAAATCCATTTTTTGGGGTCCAATTATTGAAAATATGACAAATATGGTCATTATACCATTGCTTAAACAAAAATCTAATGCTGGCCTAAGACTCTTACACAGTACTGTATATTTTTAAATATACAGTGGTGCTTAAAAGTTTGTGAACCCTTTAGAATTTTCTATATTTCTGCATAAATATGACCTAAAACATCATCAGATTTTCACACAAGTCCTAAAAGTAGATAAAGAGAACCCAGTTACACAAATGAGACAAACATATATACTTGGTCATTTATTTATTGAGGAAAATGATCCAATATTACATATTAGTGAGTGGCAAAAGTATGTGGACCCTTTGCTTTCAGTAATCTGGTGTGACCCCCCTGTGCAGCAATAACTGCAGCTAAACGTTTCCTGTAGCTGTTGATCAGTCCTGCACACCGGCTTGGAGGAATTTTTTAGCCCATTCCTCCGTACAGAACAGCTTCAGCTCTGGGATGTTGGTGGGTTTCCTCACATTAGCTGCTCGCTTCAGGTCCTTCCACAACATTTCCATTGGATTAAGGTCAGGACTTTGACTTGGCCATTCCCAAAACATGGAACTTTATTCTTCTGTAACCATTCTTTGGTAGAACGGCTTGTGTGCTTATGGTCGTTTGTCTTGCTGCATGACCCACCTTCTCTTGAGATTCAGTTCATGAACAGATGTCCTGACATTTTTCCTTTAGAATTCTCTGATATAATTCAGAATTCATTGTTCCATCAATAATGGTAAGCCGTCCTGGCCCAGATGCAGCAGCAAAAACAGGCCCAAACCCATGATGATACTACCAAGCCACCATGTTTCACAGATGGGGATAAGGTTCTAATGTTGGAATGCAATGGTTTCCTTTCTCCAAACATAACAAATAACAAATAAAAAGTTCTATTTTGGTCTCATCCGTCCACAAAACATTCTTCCAATAGCCTTCTGGCTCGTCCACGTGATCTTTAGCAAACTGCAGACTAGCAGCAATGTTCTTTTGGAGAGCATGTGACTTTCTCCTTGTAAACCCTGCCATGCACACCAATGATGTTCCAGTGTTCTTCTGATGGTGGACTCATGAACATTAACATTAGCCAATGTGAGAGAGGCCTTCAGTTGCTTAGAAGTTTACCTGTGGTCTTTTGTGTCCTCACCAGCTATTACACGCCTTGCTCTTAGAGTGATCTTTCTTGGTTGACCACTCCATGGGGAGGGTAACAATGGTCTTGAGTTTTTCTTCCGTCTTTTGTACACAATCTGTCTGACTGTGGATTGGTGGAGTCCCAAACTCTTTAGAGATGGTTTTGTAATCTTTTCCAGTCCTGATGAGCACCAACAGCTCTTTTTCTGAGGTCCTCAGACATCTCCTTTGTTCGTGCCATGATACACATCCACAAACGTGTTGTGAAGAGCGACTTTTGATAGATCCCTGTTCTTTCAGTTCATACAACAGGGTGCCCACTCACACCTGATTGTCATCCCATTGATTGAAAACACCTGACTCTAATTTCATTTTCAAGTTAACTGCTAATCCTAGAGGTTCACATACTTTGCCACTCACTAATATGTAATATTGGATCATTTTTCCTCAATAAATAAATGACCAAGTATAATATTTTTGTCTCATTTGTTTAACTGGGTTCTCTTTATCTCCTTTTAGGACTTGTGTGGAAATCTGATGATGTTTTAGGTCATATTTATGCAGGAACATAGAAAATTCTAAAGGGTTCACAAACTTTCAAGCACCACTGTAATTAATTCTGATTATATAAACTGATTATACATTCAAAGGGTGAGATTTTACAAAGATTGAGTCACTTCTGTAAGCATTGCTTAATTCATATACAGTGGGGCAAAAAGTATTTAGTCAACCACTGATTGTGGAAGTTCTGCTACTTAGAAAGATGGGAGAGGTCTGTAATTTTCATTCATAGCTACACTTCAACTATGAGAGACAAAATGAGAAAAAAAAAAATCCAGGAAATCACATGTAGGATTTTTAACAATTTAAATGTTAAATTATGGTGGAAAATAAGTATTTGGTCAATAACAGAAGTTCAACTCAGTACTTTGTAACATAACCTTTGTTGACAATGACAGAGGTCAAACGTTTTCCTGTAAGTCTTCACCAGGTTGGCACACACTGTAGCTGGTATTTTGGCCCATTCCTCCTCCACGCAGATCTCCTCTAGAGCAGTGATGTTTTGGGGGCAACATGGACCTTCAGCTCCCTCCACAAATTTTCTATGGGGCTGAGCTCGCGGAGACTGGCTAGGCCACTCCAGGACCTTGAAATGCTTTTTACGGAGCTCCACTCCTTCGTTGCCCGAGCGGTGTGTGGGTTTGGGATCATTGTCATGCTGGAAGACCCAGCCACGTTCCATCTTCAATGCTCTCACTGATGGAAGGAGGTTTTGGCTTAAAAAAAATCTCACGATACATGGCCCCGTTCATTCTTCCCTTAACACGGATCAGTCGTCCTGTCCCCTCTGCAGAAAAACAGCCCCAAAGCATGATGTTTCCACCCCCATGCTTCACAGTAGTATGGTGTTCTTGGGATGCAACTCAGAATTCTTCTTCCTCCAGTTGAGTTAATAACAAAAAAGTTCTATTTTGATTTCATCTGACCACATGATATTCTCCCAATCCTCTTCTGGATCATCCATATGCTCTCTGGCAAACTTCAGACGGGCCTGGACATGTACTGGCTTAAGCAGGAGGACACGCCTGGCACTGCAGGATCTGAGTCTATCTTTGTGTGTAATGTTCCTATATTTGGGTTTTGCTTTAAAATTATAGTTTTATTGCACATTAGTCAATCTGGTCAACCAGTTTTAGCAGAAAGACCATTTGGATAAACCAGCTAAACCATCACCATGTCAGCCCTAAACATCACCATCATTAGACTAATATCTAACATGGAACTCATATCGTCTCGTAAGGTCATGCTCCCTGACCAGCAACATACAACATACAGCATACTAAAACACAACATACTTTCATTTTGAAGTGTGTGTGTGTGTGTGTGTGTGTGTGTGTGTGTGTGTGTGTGTGTGTGTGTGTGTGTGAGAGAGAGAGAGAGAGAGAGAGAGAGAGAGAGAGAGACCTCTCATGTGTTCTGAAGAAGCCTTTTGGCTGATAGGTGAAAAGTCTTCAAGAAAAAAGCCAAACTGCATTCAGCTCAAACACTCAAGTCTACTCCACTGACACACAACAAGTAACTACAAGCTTTATGCACACAATTACATAACATATTCAAATAACGCAGTAACCCCTAATAAATATCTAAATTATATCTTTTAATTCTTAATTAATTTAATTTAGATGTTTAGTCCTTTTTCATTTAATCTTCGTTTATTTGCTATTTGTATTTCAAAATAACGTTACCTGATTATAAACCTTTTGTAGCATACTGTACTGTGTTATGGTAGGGCAGGGAGTTGTTACCGTTGCATAGCAACAACTCATTTGTTGTGGACTTATTTTTCGGCAGAATTTATTGTCAGTATTAAAGAATATTCAGTGTGTAACTCAGGGCTTATTTGATTTATATTCTTTCTTTATTTTTGTGTAAAACGGTTGTATAAATGTAATATTTATAAAATCCATGTAATAGGTGCACAACGTCATATTTGTTTTAAATATCTAATATCTTCCGATCGTCCTGCCCGTTACATCCCACCAGCATTCATACAACCACGCCTACTTCATTAGAGTTTAGAATCGGAAGCTGATTGGATACCTTGGCTGTCAGTAAAAACAAGAACCAATCCCGACGTGAGACGCGAAGCGTGTCGGAATACAGGTGGGAAATGATCGTGAACAGTGTGAACAGTGGCGGCGAGTTTAAAACTGGAAAATGAGTAGCGATCAATCGGACGATGTTATGGATATAAAAGTGGAAATACTGAAGAAGAAGTATCTAGAAAGGAAAAATCGGGTATTGATTTATTTGCTAACATTTCAGTTAGAAAGTAACTAGTCTAACACAGTAGTATGGCCAGTCTATTCTTGGTAAGGAAGTAACGTTAGTTAGCTTGTTTGTGTAAACCCAAAGCAGCTTAATTGAAGTAACTTTATTCCACAATACAGTAGCATAGATACTTTACCACTAAATCTACATGTATGCTTGTCGGTCTCCAATGTCTTTTCATATGAGATGTAGTGCACTACATAGTCTGTGAACTTAGCTGTTCAGTTTCCTCTGTGATTTGACAGTGCATAGAAACAGTTTAGCGCATCGTTTGTGTAGTCAAGAAGAAAGCAGATATTTCAATGGCTTTCTTGTATTAAAATTCTGTTCTTCAGATTCCTGGCAGCACAGAACCCCTGTTGGGTGTAAAATGTGAAGAAAACCCTGCAAAGTTATGTAAGTATTTTAATATATACCAATTAATTCTATGAAATCTTCCCTACATGACCTGCTGTTCTGTAATGAAAGCATGGAGCAGGAACGTTTGTACAGTACTTATACTGAGGTGCACACATTATTTAAAGGGGTACAACTGGAACCATCTGCTTGCCAATCAGTTGTCAGGGTACAACTGTGCATAAAAGTAAGCCTGTTAAACGCTAAATAGATTGTGGACTATGGTAGCCTAGCGGGTAAGGTTCTGGACTATGGACCAGAAGGTCCAGGGTTCAAATCCCACCTCAGCCAAGCTGCCACTGTTGCCTGTTCACGTGTCAGGCAGGTGAGAAAATTAATAAATGAATGAATGAATAATGTAACTTATGCCTATGCTAGTTTAAGGAATAGCTGTATTCAAAATGACACTATTACTGCTATGCTGCATATTACGCTAGTATGTAGTCCATACTGCAGTACAGTAACAAGTTCTGTCATACAATATCCTGTATCTTTTTTAACTTTATTAGCCCATTACAACCACTATAAGTAGGCAGCATTCTCCTGCGTAGTGTTATCCACCACCATGTTGTTTGGTGGAGCAGCCTGAGCTGGTGAAGCTGTGGTGCATGATGGGATGCAGAACTCCATGATGATAGCTCCACTTACTAGAAAAACTGACCAGAGTAGTACACCATCCAGGTATCTTTAGGATGGTACAGATTTTAATTTTGGTCGCTTACTACATACTACTTTTAGGCAGATTTAGTAAGTAGCATGTAGTGTGCCATTTCGAATACAGCCAAGGTCTTTGCTTTAGTGTAGCTACTTTTGGTAGTTTATACAGTTTTATATAGCCAAAACATATAGCTATGAGCTGTCATTTCCCTGTGAAAAACTACAGAAACTGACTCTGACTGAAAGCATTAGCTGCTGAAGCTTTTGGAAAGATGCTGGAGCATTATGGGAAATGTAGTGCCTCTGGTGAATTTGAGTGATGTGTCCTGAAGTTCTGCTCAGCAACCCATGATAACATTGTCCTTTTACTGCCATGATTTTAGTGAGGCACAGCAACATTTTACTGGGGCGCATACCCCAGTGTGGTGAGTGTGATGAATGGTTTTTAAAAAGTGTTGATATTAGGGGAATATGTTCAGTAAGTAGCACAGTAAAGTCAGTTTAATTTTGATATTTGTTGTTTTGTTGATCATATTTATGCAGAAATATAGAAACTTCTAAAGTGTTCACAAACTTTCAAGCACCATTGTACAATACTAAACCAGCTTCTTATGGTCCAGCCTGGTTTAGATTTCGTAAACAGTCCTGCAACTAATTTATAAACATTTGTTCCATTTTAAATTTCAGTAGCTCTTACAGCCGATCATATACATCACTACCATTACCTGTGGATGGTGCAGCTAGGTGCGAGTCAGGACACACACCCTATGGATTATGTATGTAATGCAACTTCTGCTTTCTGTTAATTGGTTTTCATTTTGCATTGCAATAGCATTTCTTCTGAATTTTATACACCACTAAAACAAACTGTATAATGTGCAGCAATAACGCACAACCTTTGGGTTTTGGAATTGTTTTGAATATTTACAATTTGTATAGTATTTTAACCAAATTATATTTGGAATTAAATCAACAGTGAATGGAGCTGAAATAGCATAAACAACATTCTGCTTGCTTCTGCCTATTAAGGGAGAAAAAAATCCAAACCTACATGGCCCTGTGTGAAAAATGATTGCCTCCTAACAACTGCAACCAAGCGTTTGTGATAACTTGCAGTGAGTCTTTTACAGCGTTGTGGAGGAATTCTGGCCACTCATCTTTGCAGAATTGTTGTAATTCAGCCACATTGGAGGGTTTTCCAGCATGAACGGCATTTTGAAGGTCATGCCACAGCATCTCAATAGGATTCAGGTCAGGACTTTGACTAGGCCACTCCAAAGTCTTCATTTTGTTTTTCTTCATCCATTCAGAGCTGGACTTGCTGCTGTGTTTTGGATCATTGTCCTGCTGCAGAACCCAAGTTCGTTTCAGCTTGAGGTCACAAACAGAGGCCGGACATTCTCCTTCAGGATTTTTTGGTAGACAGCAGAATTCATAGTTCCATTTATCACAGCAAGTCTTCCAGGTCCTGAAGCAGCAAAACAGCCCCAGACCATCACACTACCACCACCATATGTTACTGCTGCTATAATGTTCTGTTTCTGAAATGCTGTGTTACTTTTACACCAGATGTAATGGGACACACACCTTCCAAAGA
>JAJAGP010002952.1:0-90806 GCA_025084515.1 Ancistrus triradiatus
TCCCAGAGCTGAAGCTGTTCTGTACGGAGGAATGGGTTAAAATTCCTCCAAGCCGGTGTGCAGGACTGATCAACAGTTACAGGAAACGTTTAGTTGCAGTTACTGCTGCACAGGGGGGTCACATCAGATACTGAATGCAAAGGTTCACATACTTTTGCCACTCACTATTATGTAATATTGGATAATTTTGCTCAATAAATAAATGACCAAGTATAATATTTTTGTCTCATTTGTTTAACTGGGTTCTCTTTATCTCCTTTTAGGACTTGTGTGAAAATCTGATGATGTTTTTGTTACGGTTCGCCATACTTTTAAACAAAAAATCAATAGTGACGAACCGTAAAAATATAAAGGGTTTGGAACCCAAATGCAGTTAGCTCCAGATGGTAGTAGTGAACTGAAATAAAACAAAGAAATAAAACAATAACTAATAAAATACAAATAAATAAGAAACTAATTAAAGAAAGTCACCTCAGTGGCTGGGGAACAAACCCAGGTCGACTGCGTCGGTGATTAGTAGTTTAACCGATCTTCAGAATGAACTAAAATGAAATTAAATAAATAAACTGAATAAAATGAATACAAATAAGTAAATAACAAAGGAAGGTGAGTCTCTGTGTGTGTGTGCAAAAGGCAGCGGACGTGCGAGCTGCACACACACACACAGAGACGTCACTGGGGCGCTTCAAACGGGCTGCGGGAGAAAAGGGAGAAAGGCGGAGGGAATCCCCCCGGCTTGCGTCATCGCTGAGGGCACGCACACACTCAGAGCAGTGTCAGCGGCTATGCAGACAGGCAGAGCGAGGAGCGGAGAAATCCGCCCGCTACCGCGCTAAACTGCATGTACCGTGGTGAGAGGAGGAAACAGACAGTGAGGGGCTGCGAGAGGAAATTAAACAGCGCAAAAACACTTCGCCTACACTATCTGAAATTCCCTATCAAATACCTTATGCATCACTGCGCTACGGGAAAGTAACCTCCTTTACGAGACCAGTTCGTCCGCTACTCCCTACAAAAGAAATAAAACAAACGGGGTATAAGAAAAAGGAAAGTAAAGGAAATGAAAGAGAAGCATGGTGCTCTCTTCTACAGCGGGGGATGAGATGGATGAGGTCTCAAAAAACACGCTTTAAATGGCCAGCAATGCTCAATTCAAAAATAACACCGTACCGGAGATCGGCTTAAGCGGCGTGTTGGAGTGGAATGATCCAACACCTACTTCCACCAGCAGAGGTAGCTCAATGCTACCCCTAGCGTCAAAAGGTGACACCCCTGACAGCTTTAGGTCATATTTATGCAGAAATATAGAAAATTATAAAGTGTTCACAAACTTTCAAGCACGGCTGTGCATTCTTAAAACTTTACTGTGCAAAAAATAAACCTAATTTTAATCATGTCGGCTCAGATTCATGTGGTACAGACCATCACACAGTGGAAATGTGTATTGTGGTCAGACAAATCAGTTTTCCAGATCTTTTTTTTTATTTTAAATGAAACGCCGTGTGCTCCAGACCAAAGATGAGAGGGACCATTCAGACTGTTATCAGCATAGTCCAAAAGCCAGGCTCTGTCATGATATGGTGCTGTATCAGTGCCCTTGGCAAAGATCATTTTCACTTATGTAATAGCATCATTAATGCAGAAAAGTACAGTGATTTTAGAGAAACATAAGCACCCTTCAAGACAACATCTTTCTCAGCGATGTCCATGCATTATTCAACAAGACAATGAAAAACCACATTCTGCAGACATTACAAAGGCATGGCTGTAGAAGAAGAGGGTACGGAAGAAAGGGAGAAAATAACACCAGAAACACTTTTGCGTCTTTTAAGTGTTGTGAGAAGGAAAGGCAACATTACAAAGTGGTAAATGCTTTACCGTCCCAACTTTTTTGGAATTTGTTGCTCGACTGAAATGCAGGAATGGATATTTATTAACAAATGAAATTGACCACCCAAAGCATGAAATATTTTGGGTGCATATTGTCTGAAGTGAAATAAAAGTCCAAGTAAATGTATGAAACACTGCATTCATTTTTGTGATTTGCATTTTCCATACTGTTCCAGCTTTTTTCTGATTTGGGGTTGTATGATATACTGGCCCTTGTGCAAGACGTTTAGGTTCAACAGTAAAACACTCTGGAAATTTTAGCAGACAGTATTTAGCAGACACCCTTATCCAGAGCGACTTGCAATTGATACAATCTTACAATCCAAGCAATTGTGGGTTAAGGGCCTTGCTCAAGGACCCAAGAGTGGCAGCCTGGCAGAGGTGGGATTTGAACCCTGGACCTTTTGGTCCATAGTCCAGTACCTTAACCGCTAGGCTACCACAGTCCCATGAGCTTCGGCTAAGAGCTCTGCAATTATACAGTGGGAAAAAAAATGTATTCAGCCACTGATTGTGCAAGTTCTCCTTCTTAGAAAGATAACAGAGGTCTGTAATTTTCATCATAGGTACACTTCAACTATGAGAGACAAAATGAGAAAAAAATCCAGGAAATCACATTGTAGGATTTTTAAAGAATTTAATTGTAAATCATGGTGGAAAATAAGTATTTGGTCACCCACAAACAAGCAAGATTTCTGGCTCTCACAGACCTGCAAGTTCTTCTTTAAGAAGCTCTTCTGTCCTCCACTCGTTACCTGTATTAATGGCACCTGTTTGACCTCATTATCTGTATAAAAGACACCTGTCTGGAGCCTCAAACAGTCAGACTCCAAACTCAACCATGGCCAAGACCAAAGAGCTGTTGAAGGACACCAGGAAGAAAATTGCAGACCTGCACCAGGCTGGGAAGAGTGAATCTACAATAAGCAAGCAGGTTGGTGTGAATAAATCAACTGTGGGAGCAATTGTAAGACATACAAGACCATTGATAATCTCCCTCGATCTGGGATGCAAGATCTCATCCCATGGGGTCAAAATGATCATGAGAATGGTTAGAAAAATCCCAGAACTACACAGAGGGACCTGATGAATGACCTGCAGGGAGCTGGGACCAAAGTATCAAAGGCTACCATCAGTAACACACTACGCCGAGAGGGACTCGGATCCTGCAGTGCCAGGCATGTCCCCCTGCTTAAGCCAGTACTGTTGTCCCCCTGCTGCTTATAAGCCCAGTTACATGTTCCAGGGCTGTTTGAAGTTTGCAGAGAGAAATATGGATGATACCAGACGATGATCCAGAAGAATGCGAGTGGGAGAAAAGAATATCATTATGGTTCAGATTGAAACCAAAATAAAAACTTTTTGACGTAAGAAAATCAACTCGCACGTTGTTTGGAGGAAGAAGAAATGCTGAGTTGAGTTGCACCATACCTACTGTGAAGCATGGGGGTGGGAAGCCTCATGCTTTGGGGACGTTTTTTCTGCAAAGGGGGACAGGATGACTCATGTCGTGTTAAGGGAAGAATGAAGGGGGCCCATGTATCGTGAGAGGTTAAGCACAAAACCTCCATAAGTTGAGAGAATTGAAGATGGAACAGGCTGGTCTTCCAGCCCATGGACAATGATCCCAAACACAACCGCTCAGGCAACGAAAGAAGGGAGTGGCTCCATAAAAAGCATTTCAAGGTCTCTGGAGTGGCCTAGTCAGTCTCCAGAAACTCAGCCCCATAGGAGAAAATTTGTTGGAGGGAGTTGAAAGTCCGTGTTGTCCCAAAACATCACTGCTCTAGAGAAGATCTGCATGAAGGAATGGGCCAAAATACCAGCTACAGTGTGTGCCAACCTGGTGAAGACTTACAGGAAACGTTTGACCTCTGTCATTGCCAACAAAGGTTATCTTACAAAGTATTGAGTTGAACCAAATTTATTGACCAGATACTTATTTTCCACCATAATTTACAATTAAATTCTTTAAAAATCCTACAATATGATTTCCTGGATTTTTTTCCTCATTTTGTCTCTCATATTTGAAGTGTACCTATGATGAAAATTACAGACCTCTGTCATTTTTCTAAGTAGGAGAACTTGCACAATCAGTGGCTGACTAAATACTTTTTTGCCCCACTGTAATACATTCTATTCCTATTACATTACAAATGAATGCCTGAGTGGAGTTTGCCTGTCCTCCCCGGGTCAGTGTCGGTTTACTCATGGTACTCCAGTTTCCGGTTAGAAAAAGTTACAAAACCATTTGGACTCCACCAATCCACAGTCAGACAGATTGTGTACAAATGGAGGAAATTCAAGACCATTGTTACCCTCCCCAGGACTGGTCGACCAACAAAGATCACTCCAAGAGCAAGGCGTGTAATAATTGGCGAGGTCAGGGTAACATTTATGCAACTGAAGGCCTCTCTCACATTGGCTAATGTTAATGTTCATGAGTCCACCATCAGAAGAACTCTGAACATCAGTGGTGTGCATGGCGGGGTTGCAAGGAGAAAGCCACTGCTCTCCAAAAAGAACATTGCTGGTTGTCTGCAGTTTGCTGAAGATTACGTGGGCAAGCCCGAAGGCTATTGGAAGAATGTTTTGTGGACGGAGGAGACTGTTTTGCTGCATCTGGATCAGGACGGCTTGCCATCATTGATGGAACAATGAATTCTGAATTATATCAGAGAATTCTAAAGAAGATGTCAGGACATCTGTCCATGAACTGAATCTCAAGAGAAGGTGAGTCATGCAGTCATGCATCCCAGAGCTGAAGCTGTTCTGTATGGAGGAATGGGCTAAAATTCCTCCAAGCCGGTGTGCAGGACTGATCAACAGTTACAGGAAACGTTTAGTTGCAGTTATTGCTGCAAACGGGGGGTCACACCAGATACTGAAAGCAAAGGTTCACATACTTTTGCCACTCACTAATATGTAATATTGGATCATTTTCCTCAATAAATAAATGACCAAGTATAATATTTTGTCTCATTTGTTTAACTGGGTTCTCTTTATCTACTCTTAGGACTTGTGTGAAAATCTGATGATGTTTTAGGTCATATGTATGCAGAAATATAGCACTTTTAAAGGGTTCACAAACTTTCAAGCACCACTGTAGTATAAAAAAATAGAATGAAAAACAATAAAAGTAAATCAGCAGAGGACCTCCCTGAACCCCTACAAGTGTCTGGGCTAAGCCCCCAATCTCCTCACACCCTAGATTTATCATCATACCCGGTGCACTTAATGTCGATGTGCAAACTTCACATTGTATTCGAACTTTGACTCCATGACTTTAGTTCGCTCTTAGATTTATCATCTTCGCCGCCCAAGGAGGATGGGTCCCTTTTTGAGTCCTGGTCCTCCCAAGGTTTCTTCCTAGAACTAGGGAGTTTTTCCTTGCCACTGTCGCCCTAGGCTTGCTCAATTTGGGATTGGACGTAGTTATTAGGAGATAATCTAAACTTGTAAAGTTGCTTTGAGACAATGGTCCATTGTAAAAAGCGCTATATAAATAAATCTGACTTGACTTGACTTGACTAGAAACGCTTCTGAGTTTGACATAAGGGAAACAGAATAATTATCATTTGTTTCCAGAAGTTACATTCCTTAGTTTGACTAATAATATAGACTAATGACTATAATATAATAATAATTTATATGAATTTTAGGCTATAAACAATTTAATGTTATATTTAAAAAAATGTATGAATAAATGCAATATTATTTATTAACAATTATTATTATTAGTAGTAATTATATTATATAAGTATATTATATAATGTATAATAAATTTATTACAAAGTAATTAATTACAAAATAACCCCCCACCCCACCTTTTTTTTTCCTTTTTATTGTTGTATGATGAAAAAAAATGTTAATCTGGTCTCGGTCACGGTCACTCCCGTTAATGCCCATGACTCGGACTGAACTACTAAAAGTCTTGACCTTGACTCGGACTTGATGTGTCCCGGTCTTGGCCTTGACTCGGCTATAGCGGTCTTTACTACAACACTAGATAATACAGTCCAGGTCTTAGGGTTGGTACGCTCTGTCTCGTCTATTTCTGTTACATGTCACCGGAGGAGATTCCACCATCTGAGTTTCAGGGTTGCCTCAGGGTCTAGAATGCTGGGTCTGGCTCCCGCATGAGAGACATAATCATTGGCCGTTTGTCAATATGCGTACTTCTCTGTACTTGTGTTCTCGTGTACTTGTGAAATGTCATCAGTCGCGGCCCAAGTACTTTTCCATTTCTAAGTTCACACCTAACCAAGTACGCTTTAAATCCCCGGATGTGTTCTCGATCCGCCCATATTACCGAGGATGCATCAGAGCAGACTTGTGTGGACTTGAACAGCGCAGTGCATCCCACAATGCATTGCCAGCTTGGTAATGGCGGATGAGAGAGCTCCCAACTGGATGTATAATTTACTGTAATACTGTTATTGTGTCAAAGAATGAAGTTATAAGAGTTTTTAAATATGAATTGTTTGATATAAATTGAAGTTCATAATTAAATTCCCTTCTAAAATCAGACTTGTTTGGTGCTGGCTTATGTTTGGGAAGGTTTTTATTTATGCTTAAATGCGATCGGTCCGTTGATACACGTCGATTAAACTATTCAATGGAAAGTGAGAGATCTGAGCACTTCTTCCACCACTGACAGGCTTTATACAAGATGTTTTAGGCTTTTATCTATATGTTAAAAGTAAACCGTGTTGTCTACATAGCCAAGAACGCTGCTGTTCCAATTGCAGAATAACCGAACTGCGTCCTCCCATCATCGGGAGAATGTACTCGCAAGTCGAACTTCCTAGTCCAGACTTAGGAAGTACGCAAGTCCTAACTTCGTGTACTTGGTATTGAGAAACGGCCATTGATTAATAATAGTGTGCATAATTTGTTACTCTGCTGTTCCATTTCTGCACCACAAAGTGATGCACTAGATGGCTACTGTAAAATGATTCTCACGCCCTTTCGGAGCTGGCGCACAAGTTTCTTGTGTTTCTTCAGTAGAGCAGCATTCTCTTTGGTCAGTGCCTCAATCCTCTGGGCTTCTTTTCTTTTCTCTTCCTGTGTTTTCTGAAACACAGACATGTCACCACACTAGCCATTATACCAACTGTACCAACAACCCACATACCCACTGCTACAGTATATCATCCTACACCACTGGGCCCTTAGGAATGCTAATCTCTGTACAGGCCACATTAATTTAGGGTCAACTTATTTATAAGTTGCGCTAGATAAAATAGCTAAATAGGATATTTGTGTAATCATTTTTTACAGATGACACATAACCACTGGAACTCAAAGCCAAGTTTTGCTAAACAGTGCACATGACATTAATGTTAAACAAGATTTCAACAACAAAAGATCACCTGCTGTCTGTTCTTCTCCTCCTGCAGCCTCTGATTTTTCTCACTACACAAAAAAACCCCACAATCATCACATTAATTGTGTATTACAATCCACATGTCTTAAACACTGCACCAGTTACTCACTGCTGTTTGTAGGTTTTCTGGTATGTGGGCTCTTCATCGTCAGAATCCTCTTGTTCCTCTTCAGCTGAACATTTCCTGATAAGATTGAGAAAGGTGGTGTGAGCTAGCATACATACACACAAAGCATAAATGCAAACACACAGATAACTGCTAACCACACCTGAGCTGGGGATCAGGGTTCATGTGACAGAACCACTTATCAGGTAGCCGGTTGGTATTGATCCCATCTGGAAGCTTCCTCCACTTCAGACATTTATCACATTGGACCCAGTTCTGATCTGGGACCTTTCTGGAAGGCACTCAGAGAGACACACACACACAAACAAACACAAACAAACACACACACACACACACACACACACACACACACACACACACAGACCTCTTTAATTTCTTATGCTTCAGGTATCCAGTTTATGGAACAACAGTGTTTTAAGACTCTTCTTCCTCGCTAAGTATATTCATATAATACACAGTCACACCCCAATATCCAAACGCACCTTGTTTCAGGTAATGGTTCAGATAAGAAATACACAGGAACCTAAATTTATTTATTATCGATGGGAAAATCCCTACCTCATTCTAGCATCTTCTAAAGCTAACCTACACCTACATTTATCTACATAAGCGTGTCATGAGCAGATGTGTATGTGTATACAAGTATGTCACATGTATGGTGTGTTGCATTCTCCACTCAGGGTCTTACTAGTAATCACATATATCTATTGGTGTGTATGCCACATACAATGCAGTCAGAAAGTCTTCAGACACTTTCACTACTTTCACTACTCATTCAGTACGCTATAATGGCGAAGTGAAAACATAATTATATAAAGTTTAGAAAATTTATTGAAAAGGAAAAACCAAAATATCTCATTGACATAAGTATTCAGATACTTTACTCAGCAGTTGGTTGAAGCACCGTTGGCAGCAATTACAGCCTCCAGTCATCTTGGATATGATGCCACAAGGTTTGTACACCTGGATTTGAGGATTTTCTGCCATTCTCCTCTGCAGATCCTCTCAAGCTCTGTCAGGTTGGATGGGGACCGTCAGTGGACAGCTTTTTTCAGGTCTCTTCAGAGATGTTCTATTGGGTACAAGTCAGGGCTCTCTCTGGGTCACTCAAAGACATTCACAGAATTTTCTCTAAGCTGCTACTGTGTTGTCCTAGCTGTGTAGCTTAGGCTCATTGTCTTGTTGGAAGGTGAACCATGGACCCAGTCTAAGGTCCAAAGAACTCATCAGGTTTTTATTAAGAATATCTTTGTACTTTGCTCAATTCAGCTTTCCCTCAATCCTGATCAGTCTCTCTGTCCCAGCCACTGAAGCATGATGCTGACTCCACCATGCTTCACTGTAGGGATGGTATTGGGCAGGTGATGAGCATTGCCTGGTTTCCTTCAGACATGACACTTAGAATTGAGGACAAAAAGTTAAATCTTGGTTACATCAGTACAGAGACTTGTTTTTCACAGTCTCTCACAGTCTTCAAGATTCTCCCATCTGCACACAGAATCTTTGGAGCTCAGCCAGAGTAACCATTGGATTCTTGGTCTTCTTACATGTAAGAATGATCTAGGCCACTGTACTCCTGGGAACTTTCAGTGCAGCAGAATTATTTATAGGCTTCTCCAGATCTGTGCCTCAACACAATCCTTTCTCTGACCTCTTCAGGCAGTTCTTTCCTCCTCATGGCTTAGTTTTTGCTCCGATATGCATTGTTAGCTGTGAGACCTTATATAGACAGGTTTCTGTCTTTCCAAATTATGTACAATCAACTGAATTTACCTCCAATCAAGGTGTAGAAACATCTCAAAGATGATCAAGAGGAGGCCCCCCAGAGCTAAATTTCAAGTGTTTGAATACTTATGTCCATGTAAAACTTTAGTTTTTCCTTTTTACTAAATTTGCAGAACATTCTAAAATTATGTTTTCACTTTGTCATCGTTATGGAGTATTGAGTGCAGATTGATGGGGAAAAACTTGTATTTTTTTTGCTTTTATATATATATATATTTATATATATTTATATATATATATATATATATATATATACGTATATATATATATATATATATATATATATATGTATATATATATATATATATATATGTCTGTGCATTCATTCATTCATTGTCGAAGCGGATTTCAAACTCAACGCTATCAGTCACGCAGTACAACATGGGAATAGAGCAGCTGCGAGAGAATTCAACATTAACGAGTCAATGATACGGAAGTGGAGGAAGCAAGAAGACACCCTGCGCCAGGTAAAGAAGACCAAACTGAGCTTCCAAGGGACCTTAAGAGTTTTGTTTCATTTAATGCGCCTTATAACCCGGTGCACTTTATGTATGAAAATAGACCCGTTAGCAGTCGATCATTGATATTGCGCCTTATAACCCGGTGTGCTTTATAGCCCGAAAAATACGGTCAAGTCAAGTCAAGTCAGATTTATTTATATAGCGCTTTTTACAATGGAGCATTGTCTCAAAGCAACTTTACAAGTTTAGATTATCTCCTAATAACGGTATATCTTTGAGTGTAATTTGTGTATATCTATGAGAGTAATTAATGTATATCTATGAGTGTGAGTCGTGTAAGTGTCCAAGAGTGGCCGCTCAGCAGAATCAGGAATAAAAATTACAATCTTAAAAAGTCCACTGACCTACCAGCGTTTGTGTTTTGAGAACTTTATGCACCTGATAGAACCAGGGGTGGCTAAAATAGCCAGTAGTTAGAAGTTGTGTCTACATACTTTTGGTCATGTATCATACCATGTTTGATGGGTGTATTCATACTCACTCAAGATCCTCTACAGGAACAGTGCAGTTTGTGTCTTCCTGGAGTCTTTGCCGGACTTCCTTCCAGTACTCCTCGAGCTTAATATTTAACCTCTGCATGGTCTTTCTGCACAGACACAGAATAAGATCTTTAACTATACAACATCCATGATCACAAAATGAACACATTTCTAGCAGTACTGATATGGTACAAAAAAAGCTTTCACAAGTGAAAAAGATAATTAGCATAACTGTCATGAAATACTGGTAAAATTATTATTTTTTTTAATATTACATTATTTAATTTTAAAACCAGCCGCTAGATTGCTCAGACAGGGTATTTCTAGCGCCGGTCCCAAGCCCGGATAAATGGTGAGGGTTGCGTCAGGAAAGGCATCCGGTGTAAAACATTTGCCAAATAAAGTATGCGAGTTCATAATAATTTCACCATACCGGATCGGTCGCGGCCCGGATTAACAACGATCGCCACTGGTACTGGTAGCAAACAGGGTACCGGCGGAAATTGGACTACTGTTTGCCAAAGATGAAGAGGAGGGAAGCGTGTGAGGAGACAGAGAGAAATCAGGAGGGGCCAGAATATAGCACTGAGGGTAGCAACCCTAAATGTAGGGACGATGACAGGGAAAGATGCTGATATGATGCAGAGGAGAAAGGTCGATGTTTTGTGTGTGCAGGAGACAAAGTGGAAGGGTAGCAAGGCTCAATGCATTGGTGCAGGGTTTAAACTGTTCTACCATGGTGTGGATAGGAAGAGAAATGGAGTTGGTGTGGTCTGAAGGAGGACTATGTAAAGAATTGTCGTTGAGGTGAAAAGGGTGTCAGATAGGATAATATGTCCTGAAGCTGGAAATTGAGGGGTGTAATGGTGTGAATGTTGTTAGTGGCTATGCACCACAAGTTGGCTGTGAATTAGAGGAGAAAGAGAGATTCTGGGGGGAGTTAGATGAAGTGGTTGAGAGCATTCCCAGGGAGGAGAGACTGGTGATTGGTGCAGATTTCAATGGTCATGTTGGTGAAGGTAATAAAGGAGATGAGGAAGTGATGGGCAGGTTTGGTGTTAAGGATAGGAACCTAGAAGGACAGATGGTAGAGGATTTTGCAAAGAGGATGGAAATGGCTTTGGTTAACACATATTTCCGAAAGAAGGAGGAGCATAGGGTGACTTATAAGAGTGGAGGAAGGAGAACACAGGTAGAGTACATCCTCAGTGGAAGAGCTTGCTTAAAAGAGATTGGTGATTGTAAGGTAGTGGCAGGGGAGAGTGTAGCTAGGAAGCATTGGATGGTGGTGTGCAGGATGGCTCTGGTGGTTAGGAAGAGGAAGAGGTCAAAGGCAGAGCACCAAATGGTGGAAGTTGAGAAAGGAAGAATGTTGTAAGGAGTTCAGAGAGGAGCTGAGAAAGGTTTTGGGTGTTGAAAAGAGCTCCCAGATGACTGGGTAAATGCAGCAACAGTAATTAGACAGACAGGTAGAAAGGTACTGGGTGTGTCTTCTTATAAGAAGAAGAAGAAGAAGACGACATTATTTAATTTCACATTATTAATATTTAACATTATTATAATTATAATGTTATAATTTCAGAGTCACTGCTAGAGAGGAAAAGCACATCAGTAGACTGGTCAGAAGAGCAGTGCCACCACAGGACCACTGAGCATGAGCTCACTGGAGGAATAAGGAGGATGGCAGTATTCTTGGAGAACATTCAGAGCAATTCTGCCCATGACTTCCATGGCATTATATCCAAGAGCTCGGTCAGCCCCGGCGGATGTTGGGAATCTTTTCCATCCACTGCCATCAGAGCCCTCACCTCCTACTCCCAGCATGCTATTCTGCCCTCTGACTCTCAGAATGAACAGAAAGCACAATTGACTTTGCACGTAACAATCAAACAAAGCACAAAGTAACCACATTTTGCACAAATTACTTGCGCATGTGAATTTCCTACTTAAAGCAAATTAAACTTAAAATCACCATCCTGTACCATCCATGTTGAATGTTCTGGTACTTTACACATACATGTAAGTATGTGCAATTTATGTAACTGTGTATTTATTGTGTGTATTTTATGTTTTCAACTTTTTACTTGCTACTGTAGTGCAACCTTTCCAAGTGAGGATCAGTAAATTACAGTTGGCCCTTGATAGCCATGGGGGACCGGTTCTAGGACTTTGAATGGATACCAAATAGTGCAGATGCTCCCTTATATAAAACAAGTAGTATTTATAACCTAGTAGTATATAACCTACAAACATTGTCCCGTATACTTTAAATCACCTCTAGATTACTTATAATACCTAATCCAATGAAGATGCAAATAGTTGTTATACCGTAACGAAAAGGGAATAATGACAATAAAATCCGTACATATGAACAAACGAGATACAAGGTATACAGTGTGCTCAAACAACGACTGCTGAAGAGACTCAGGTGATCTGTGAAATTGTAGGAGGCTACATCATATGCAGAGCCAAGCAAATCATTATTCACGAAAAACAATTGAACGCTTGACAAAGTGAAACAATACTGCCACGCAAGCACTAGGAAGACCGGCGCTTAAAAAGAGCTCCTCCCGGCTGTACGCGGTTGGCCCGTAATCAGTACAAAAACAAGGGCCAGGTGAGTCCACAGCCATCTTGCTTCTGCAAGGGCTTGTGGGCGATGTAGTTCGAGTCACCCATGGTGAAAATACTAGGTCCTGGCCGCGGCTTGTAACAACAGATCCATTGGCTGTCCCCTGCCGCTCCCTGACTCCGCCCAGATCTACACACCTGTTCCTCGTTTTCGCTCATCATCACTCTCCTATAAAGCATCGCTTCTCACAGCCATGGATCGCCAGATCGTTCGTTGACGCAGCCTGATATCACATTTCCTTATCTTATGCCAAGTCCTTGTCAAGCCATGTTGCTCTTAGTTACGCCAAGCCTAGTGTATTATCTCATCACCATTAGCCTAGCAGCTAGCCTAGCCTAGCCACGACTAGCGAATTCTTTGTGTTCGGCTACCATGCCAGGTTTTTGTTTTTTAATTGTTGTGATATACTCAATTTCTCCTCCATTACAGCCACGCCTGTCCACCACCAGAGGTTCACGGATCTTGAAACATTCCTGGAAGCCAACCTCACTACTTTCCGTTCGCCTCAGCGCGTTTCTTTGCCGACTTCCTGGACTCACGCTCTGCCTCCTGGTTCCCGTTTAATCCTTTGTTTACTTACTATAATAAACCCTTTTTATGTATCTCTGTTTGTTTTCTGGACCTTGCACCTTGGGCTCCTCCTAATATTGCCTAGGGAATCCCCGATCCCCCCCATTACCAGTTTGTGGGTTTCCTGACAAGAGCTGCTTCCACAACTTGTCTATTAAATTAAAATCAGGACTTTGACTTGGAAATTCCAAAATATTAATTTTATTCTTCTTTAACCATTTTTTTTGTAGCAAAATGACTTAGAGTCATGACCCACTGCATGACCCACATTTTCTTGAGATTCAGTTCATGTACAGATATCCTGACATTTTCCTTTAGAAATTGCTGCTTAAATTTCATTGTTTCAGCTGTGATGCAAGCCATCTTGGCCCAAATGCAGCAAAACAGGTCCAAACCCTGAAACTACCACCACCATGTTTCACACAGAGGTTCACACAGAGGTTCTTATGCTGCAATGCATCTTCTATATAATTGGCTACATTATTTGGAGAGCAGTGTTTGTACAACATTGATGTTCAGTTTTCTCCTGATTGTGGATTCATGAACATTAACATTAGCCAAGGTCAGAGTCCTTTAGTTGCTTAGAAGTTACCCTGGGTTCCTTCATGACCTCACAGATCATTACAGGCCTTGCTTTACATCTACATTTATGTACGTTAGCAGACGCCCTTATCCAGAGTGACTTTCAGCTGATACAGTCTTACAATCCAAGCAATTGTGGGTTAAGGGTCTTGCTCAAGGACCCAACTGTGGCAGCCTGGCAGCCTGGAAGCGGTGGGATCTCCTGGTCCATAGTCCAGTACCTTAACCACTGTGCCACCACAGTCTCTTGCTCTTGGGAGTGATCTGTGGTTGACTGAGTAACAATGGTCTTGAATTTCCTCCATTTGTTCACAATCTGTTTAACTGGAGTCCAAACTCTTTAGAGATGGTTTTGTAACCTTTGTGTATAAACCTGAGCCAAGCTCCCACAAACGCGTACCACATTTGCTCCCGGCCAAACGCTCACTGTGGCGCGGACGTGGGGAGTGAAGAAGAAGAGGCTAGAAAGCTCTGCGTCCTCTTTAAAATGCGATCGAGGTGATAAAATGGTTTCCCCTATCGCGGCAAAGAGGGTGGATGGCGTAAGAGCGGAGGCAGCACGGGCAAGGCTGAGAACAGCCAGAGGACCCCGGCAAAATAACAGTGAAAATAAACACAAAACTGACCCTACTCTGTCTAGGGCCCTACCTTACCAAGGCTGCCTCTAAGCAGCCTCCGTCTGCCAACCTTGACGCTGTCCCTAACAAATAAACAAAAGAACGGACAAAGGTCCGAAACGCCGTCTGAACAGGTTGAGCGAGCGCATCTGTGCGTAGGGCTGAGCCAATCGCTTGTGAAGCGTGTCGAGGGGGAATGCAGCGACACCATGCAAGCCACAAAGGTGTGCTTATATGGGCTGAGCAACAAGTGTCGCCACTCAATCAATAATAAGCCCGGGAAGGGTTGAAGCACACACAATCATGCTGTTGCTGCTCACGCCGCCAAACCAGGTCAACTACTGGCCAGATAGCAAATCCTAATAGTACCCCCCCCCCCCCCCGAGGCACGACAAAGACCTCGCCTGGCCTGTCTCACCCGCTCAGGGTTGACAGTATGGCGCATAAAGAGGCGCCAGTAGAAGGGAACGGCCCCGAAATAGGGGCTGAAGGGGAGGGCGGGGCAGGACAAGCCAAATATGAGGTTCGGAAGGGCCCCAGCCAACCGGCTCAGGGGTGGAGCTCGGCGCTAAAGGCCCGAATAGGGGGCTAACAGGCACAATGAGCTCTAGTACGGGGCTAAGCGTTGCTATGTGCTCAGGCGCGGAGCTTATGAGTCCAGGTATGGAGCTAGGCGGCGCAGAGTGCTCAATTATAGAGCTTACAGGCGTGGAGGGCTCTCGCTCAGGGCTAGGTGGCACTAAATACCCAAGCATGCAGCTTAACTGCTCAGATGCGAGGCTTGGGAGAGCGGCGAGTCCAGGTTCAGAGCTAGGCGGCGCTAAATGCTCAATTTTAGAGCTTACGAGTGCGGCGTGCTCTTGAACGAGGCTTAAGTTGGGCGGCGTTGAATGCCCAAGTATGGAGCTTAGTTGCTCAGAAGCGGGGCTTACGGGTGCAGCAAGCTCTTGTACAAGCTTGCGTAGGGCTGAGCCAATCGCTTGTGATGCGTGTCGAGGGGGAATGCAGCGACACCGTGCACGAGGTGTGCTTATATGGGCTGAGCAATAGATGTCGCCACTTATTCAATAATAAACCTGGGAAGGGCTAAAGCACACAAAATCACGCTGTTGCTGCTCACGTCACCAAACCGGGTCAACTACGGGCCACTAGTACTAATTAAAATGTTCAAATTCAATATTTTTGTCTCATTTGTTTAATTGGGATCTCTTTATCTACTTTTATGGCACGTGAAAATCTGATGATGTTGCAGCTCACATTAAAGGGTTCACAAATGTTCAAACCTTACTGTGTCTCTAAGTGATTTACAATGCTATATAAAAAAACTCAAACACACCTGTACTCATCTGTGTTGTTGAATTCCTGCTTATTGTGAGTTGGACTGAGGTAGTTGCACTCGATCACCCCAATAACTCCCACTCCTATTCTGTCAACCTAGGAAAACATAAAGATACAAAAATTGTTTGACAAACTGGGCATGATAACAGGGTCTCATTTTCAATTTAAGAAATTACTTAGTTATTTATATTACTAGTTACTAAAATTATTTTAATTGCAGGAGACTGAAGTTTTTCTTTAAAAACATATACAAGAAATGTGTATTGTTATGCATTATTTACACTTCAGAAAGAAAAAGGCCTTCTACTGAATGTAACATCAATAATCATGAGAAAATCGAATCGTGAACTCAGTATTGTGAATCAAATCTATAGTGAGCGGAGAGCATCATTACACCCCTAATAAAATGTGTGTCTTTCCTGCTGTTCGATCATATTTTGTTCCTTTTTATGACATTTTACTTCATTTAAAAATAAATCCTCAAGTCTAACATTTAATCGTGAAATTTGATGATCTGGATAGAAGAGGCAGCACTCCTGAACTGTGATAAAGAAATGATTAATACACTTAATAATAAATGAATACCATTAAACTACAGTTTATAAGTGTCATGTCTTCATGTATCAAGCAGAATTATCTATAATTTATAATAAAAACTAGAGCTCGGCAGTATGGCCAATAATTTATATCACGGTATATTTAAGGATTCTACCAGTTTCACGGTATATCAAAGTATTTTTGTTTGGGTGTGGAAATTGGGGCTTTTATATACAGTGGTGCTTGAAAGTGTGTGAACCCTTTAGAATTTTCTATATTTTTGCATAAATATGTCCTAAAAGTAGATAAAGAGAACCCAGTTTAACAAATGACACAAAAATATTATACTTGGTCATTTATTTATTGAGGAAAACCATCCAATATTACATATTAGTGATGGAGAAGTATGTGAATCTCAAGGAATAGCAGTTAATTTGAAGGTGAAATTAGAGTCAGGTGTATTCAATGGAATGACAATCAGGTGACAATGACTATATATATATATATATATATATATATATATATACAGTATATACAGTATATATATATATATATATATATATATATATACACACACACACACACACACACACACACACACACGTGTTTGTGTGTGTGTGTGTGTGTGTGTGTGTGTGTATTTGCTTATTTATTAGAGATTCACCGAATGCTCCATTAAATACAAACAGCAGGGGCTGCTGGCTTGTGCCTGGCTCCACGATCTCATTAGCTTTAGCCTCTTTGACTTTGTTTGTTTTGTCAAACTCTGCATATTCTGTGGGGTGATGCTCTTTTAAACGTGTTATTAAATCCGTTATTCCGATCGTTTTCAGAGTTGATACAGCTTACTTCATGGCTTATTTTCACCATGTATGTAATCCAAGCAGCATGTTGTAAAAGTTTCTATGCTGTAAACTTTAAAATGGATAATAAATCCCTTAGTAGTGTCTCTAGTCCATCATCAGTAATGCGGTATTTACGGAAACTATCTAGTTGACTAGCTAAGTAGCACTCAAAACACAGCCAAAATCTACAACGCTTCTTTTTTTTTTCTAAGTAGGAGAACAAACCCTTAAACATGTCTCTTAAACAAACCCTCGAGTACCTGAAACTTTGAATTATAAACTGACCTTAACTGAATTATGAATTATAGTTAGTAAAAACACTGTGCTGTTTACAGTGGGGCAAAAAAATATTTAGTCAGCCTCTGATTGTGCAAGTTCTCCTACTTAGAAAGAGGAGAGAGGTCTGTAATTTTCATCATAGGTACACTTCAACTATGAGAGACAAAATGAGAAAAAAATCCAGGAAATCACATTGTAGGATTTTTAAAGAAATTTATTTGGAAATTATGGTGGAAAGTAAAGTATTTTTGGTCATAACAAAAGTATCAGCTCAATACTTTGTAACATAACCTTTGTTGGCAAGACAGAGGTTCAAACGTTTTTCCTGTAAGTCTCACCAGGTTTGCACACACTGTAGCTGGTACTTTGGGCCCATTCCTCCCATGGCAGATCTCTCTAGAGCAAGTGATGTTTTTGGGGCTTGTCGCTGGGCAACACGGACTTTCAACTCCCTCCACATAATTTTCTATGGGGTTGAGGTCTGGAGACTGGCTAGGCCACTCAGGACCCTTGAAAATGTGTTTTTACGGAGCCACTCCCTTTCTTGCCTGAGCGGTGTGTTTGGGATCATTGTCATGCTGGGAAGACCCAGCTACGTTTCCATCTTTAATGCTGTCACTGATGAAAGGAGGTTTTGGCTTAAAATTCTCACAATACATGGCCCGTTTCATTCTTTCCCTTAAACACGAATTAAGTCCGTCCTGTTCCCCCCCTCTGCAGAAAAACAGCCCCAAAGCAATGATGTTTCCACCCCCATGCTTCACAGTAGCTATGGTGTTCGTGTTAAATGCAGCATTCAAGCGCATTCTGCTTCCCCAAACATGACGAGTTTGAGTTTTTTAAGATAACCAAAAAGTTCTATTTTGGTACAATCTGACCACGTGATATTCTCCCAATCCTCTTTTTCTGGATCATCCATATTCTCTCTGGACAAACTTCAGACGAGCCTGGACATGTACTGGCTTAAGCAGGGACCACAACCTGGCACAGAGTCCCTCTCGGCGTAGTGTGTTAACTGATGGTAACCTTGTTACTTTTGGTCCGCAGCTCTCTGCAGGTCATTCATCAGGTCCCCTCCCATGTAGTTCTGGGATTTTTGCTCATCGTTCTCATGATCATTTTTGACCCCATGGGATGAGATCTTGTGGTGGGGCCCCAGATTGAGGGAGATTAATCAAATGGTCTTGTATGTCTTACAGCTGCTTCCCACAGTTGATTTATTTGCACCAACCTGCTTGCCTATTGTAGATTCACTCTTCCCAGCCTGCTGCAGGTCTACAATTTTCTTACTGGTGTCCTTCGACAGCTCTTTGGTCTTGGCCATGGCTAAGTTTAGAGTCTGACTGTTTGAGGCTGTGGACAGGTGTCTTTTATACAGATAACAAGGTCAAACAGGTGCCATTTATACAGGTAATGAGTGGAGGACAGAAGAGCTTCTTGAAGAAGTAGTTACAGGTCTGTGAGAGCCAGAAATCTTGCTTGTTTGTGGGTGACTAAATACTTATTTTCCACCATGATTTACAATTAAATTCTTTAAAAATATAAATGTATTTTTTCTCATTTTGTCTCTCATAGTTGAACTGTACCTATGATGAAAATCACAGACCTCTCTCATCTTTCTAAGTAGCAGAACTTGCACAATCAATGGCTGACTAAATACTTTTTTGCCCCACTGTATGTGGTTGACCGGCACAGAATCGGAGACCGCCTGAACCCGATCACACTAAAACCGGCCAAATCCGTTATATATGTAGGCTAAATAATGAAGGTTTATCTAATATAAGGTTTACTTCGTCCCACAAAATTGCACAAATCAGAATGCATGAAACAGTTGCCGAATGTAAACAGATTTTATTGTGAAATCTGCAACGTCTTAAAAACAGAGTTTAAAAAACAGAGGTGCCTATTTTAAGTATTTTCACTCCAGTACGACATACCCCGAATTCTGTGAGTTAATCAGAGTTACTGCATTCTCCAGAGTTACTGCGTTCATAATATGGCTCTTCTTTTGCATCTAACTTTGCTTTATAATCCAGTTCTGTGTTCTGCTCTTTAATCTGACGGAGGCTTTCCCAGCTGTTAACAGACTGTTTCTAGGCTGTGATGAATGTTATGCTACCTGGCTAGTGGGCTTTACCCAGCATGCTGTTCGGTGATGTAGTTCTACTAAAAGCTCAGCAGCGCTCGTAGTCGCAAAAAATATTCTATAATTTGCTACTTATTTGTTAGAGCAGTGTTTCTGCTATGCACCAGCATGGAGGTATGTGAAAAATGCATATCGTATGGGAAATCAACACCAGTGTAGCAGTTGAACCGGTATATTGCCCATCTCTAATAAAAACTCATAAATTGTCTATGAAGTTTACATTAAAAACTTGCTAAAACAAGGATCCAGACAAAGTGACATATTACTAAAGGTCTTGTGGCTTTGTGGAGAAGTCACAGCTCTGATCAAGCTCTGCCACTGACCCTTACGCTGTTCCAGTCAACTGTAAGTCAGTCAAGATAAGGCCATCTGCTAATATGCTTAAAAAATGCTCTATACACTGATGCACCAGAACATCATGACCACATGGTCTGCATCGATGTTTAGGAAGGTGAGACATGCCAAATTAACATCCACATAGATTCCCGGACCCTGGATTTCCCAGCACAATATGTTACGAGTCGGCATCTAAAACGATGGCGAATCGTGAAAGCAAAAGAAAAAGGGTTTTAGGACCCAATCGCAGTTAGCTCCAGATGGTAGTAATGAACTGAAATGGATAAAAGAAATGAAACAATAATTAATACAATGCAAATAAACGACAGGAAATAAAAAAGGTGAGACTTTGTGTGTGTCAGGGAGACTGCCGAATCTGCGAGCAGACGCGCACACACAAAGCTCACCACCGCACCTACAGGGGGCGAGAAAGGCGGGTGGAAGGCGCGAAGTGCGGGAGCGTATTATACAGACTGACGCGCTTAAACCAATGAAGTCTGCCCTTAAAGTAGAGCAGCGATCAGCGCACGAAGCGCGAAGTGTTTAAACACACTAACGTGATTAACAGAAGAAGCCTGCCTTTTAAAGCAGAGCAGCGATCAGCGCACGAAGCGCGGAGCGTTTAAATACACTAACGTGATCAACAGAAGAAGCCTGCCTTTTAAAGCCGAGCAGCGATCAGCGCACGAAGCGCGAAGTGTTTAAACACACTAACATGATTAACAGAGGAAGTCTGCCTTTTAAAGCAGAGCAGCGATCAGCGCACGAAGCGTGGAGCGTTTAAATACACTAACGTGATCAACAGAAGAAGCCTGCCTTTTAAAGCCGAGCAGCGATCAGCGCACGAAGCGCGAAGTGTTTAAATACACTAACGTGATTAACAGAAGAAGCCTGCCTTTTAAATACACTAACGTGATTAACAGAAGAAGCCTGCCTTTTAAAGCCGAGCAGCGATCAGCACACGAAGCGCGAAGTGTTTAAATACACTAACGTGACTAACAGAAGAAGCCTGCCTTTTAAAGCAGAGCAGCGATCAGCGCACGAAGCGCGAAGCGTTTAAATACACTAACGTGATCAACAGAAGAAGCCTGCCTTTTAAAGCGGAGCAGCGAGCAGCGCACGAAGCGCGAAGTGTTTAAATACACTGACGTGATCAACAGAAGAAGCCTGCCTTTTAAAGCCGAGCAGCGATCAGTGCACGGAGCGCGGAGAGTTTAAATATACTGACGTGATTGATTGAGGGGGTCTCTGCATTGAACAAGGCTGAGACCAGCGCTCGAGGCACCTGGGAATAGAAACGCAAAATATTAATGAAGCGAATGGTAACTAATACAATAATGGGGCAAAGAAAATATAGTACGGCGCCTGAAAGCGCTGGGAGAGAGAGTTGGAAGCCAACAAGCCGAGAGCGCTCAGTGTAACGAACTGAGCCCCATGCAATCGACGAACGAGCTCTCTCTAGGAATCGCTCTCAACACAGAATCAGGGCTGCAGGGGAACGCAGCCGCGCAGCCTGAGCATGAGAGCGGTGACGCGCTGTGCGGGCTTCAGAGACCGATTTCAATTTCTGAAGTAATGCGATGCGTTTCGCGGTCCTGTGTGTGACACAGCATGAAACGGACGCGCTGTGCAGGCTTTAGAGACTGTATTTAATCTCAGAAGTGGCTCGATGCGATACACGGTTCTGTGTGAAACACAGCATGAAACGGACGCGCAGAGCCCGGACGAAAGCGGGGTACGAGCCTATCGCTCAGATCCGAGGCTGAAAAGCACAGAGGGGGCGGTTCAGGTGAGGGACACGCGGTGGCTCGCAACGCCGGAGCGAAGCCGCGAAGGGGCGGTAGGAGCGAAAACATGGCCGGATCTGACCCTACGCTAAATCTACGCCCTGGATTACCTCCGAATCTCCTGATTCGTACACCGGCTGAGCCCCTAAAGTGGGCCCAGTCTACCAAAAGTCCCTGACACCGAATGGCACCAGCAGCAGTGCAAATGAGACCCCCGAAAGTCTGTTAACAAAAACCGTGGCGTCCCTAAGCACAGAAAAAACCTGGCATAGACGCCACGAGATACAGCGAAATAACAAGGAGCAAAGGAGATGGAGCGACGCCTGTCAGTGCCAAACAAAGTCCTTAAATAGAGCCACTGACAGGTGTGTGCAATCGTGCCGTAATTGAGCAATACAGGCACGATTGCATGGTCTGAGGATCCCGACCGTGGCTGAACTACTGTCAGCTTGGCGGAATCCCCAGACTACAGGGAAGGTAGTACACCGCAATGGGGATCAACAGTGGCCACTAGCGGCCACTGTGCGCCCATGACACAATATTATCAAGAGCATCAGACTCCCTCCACTGGCTCTTCTTCTTTCCACAGTGGATCCTGGTGCCATCACTTTCTCGGGTAAACGGTGCACACGTACGCCAAAAAAAAAAAAAACGACTCATTAGACCAGATGACTAGTGATACTCTGTGTGCCCACTGTAAGCAGCTTCTCCCGTGAGTCAGGGTGAGCATGGTTCCTTCTGTTGTTACAGACATCCAGACAGGGCATTGCACATTTCTTCCAAAACCAGCATTAAATATTTTTGTGATAGCCCTATCAGTTCTGACCAGATGGGATAGCCTTCATTGCCCTCATGCACTGATGAGCCTTAGGTGCTCAACACCCTGTTGCCAGTTCATGGTCATTCCTCATGGGATCACTGTTCTCAGAGAGAGAACGCTGAGAGAGAACCCTGAGAGAGAATGCTGAAAGAGAACGCTGACAACCGATGCGAGGATTGTGAAAATCTGGCAACCCAGACTCATTCGCGCTAATTCCACGGTGTTTGTAGCTGTTAGCAATTTATTACTTTCTAACTGTTTTAATTCCCGATCGCATTTGTATCCTATATACAGTACTTTTTACAACACCTTAATCATTTCCTTCTATTACCGGCGGATTATTTTTTTCACTGCTAATCGTTATTTAGTAACTTTACAGATATACCGGCATGTGTTTGCAGTAATTAGCCATTAGCTAATTACCAGAGTCGCGTCTTTTCTGCGTCATCTTTTGCTGTTGTGTGTGTTTTTATAACTTTTTACAGCCTTTTCCTATCTTCTTTTTTCTGAGACTTAGTTGTTTTTGTGACATTTTGTATTAAGACAAATCAAGAATTGCATTCGACCATCGGCTGCAGCTTACCATCGGCTGAACCATATCTTCAATCAGCACCCCACAACACCACTCATAGCTAAGTAACTTTAACTTATTATTTAATTAATTGTATTAACATAGCTTCTGATACGCTTTTTCCCTGTGCCGAGTGTGGCATGTTCAGCTATTCTTCCTCCATCATTAGTTTAAATTTCATTTGTGATAAGTGTAGGCTTGTAGCTAGTCTGATGGGGAAGATTGTAGTTTTAGAAGGGCGCATCCAGATATTAGAGAAGGCTAGCTCAGGTCCTAGCTTAGAAACTCTGGATGCCACAGGTGTAGTTAGTGCCACCGCTCCGGCAGAGCCCTCGCAGCAGGGCAAGTGGGTGATGGTTCGGCGACGTAGTCATAAGGCTACCCCACGAAAGCACCACTCTTTATTTGTTCACGTGTCCAACAGGTTTACCCTCCTCAGTGATGCAGCCAGTGAGCAACCTGTTGAAAGAGCTCTGGTCATAGGTGACTCTATTTTGCTACTAGCTACCCCTTTAGTTACACCAGCAGCTAGAGTTACATGTGTCCCGGGAGGCAGAGTGCCGGACATAGTAACAAGCCTTAGTGAGCTCGAGAGCCGTAGATTCTCTAGGATAGTGGTTCATGTAGGGGATAATGATATACTCCTTTGCCAGTCAGAGGTAACTAAGGCTAACTTTGTAGAGGCGATTAGAGTTGTGAAGGCGATGTCCGATGCAGTAGTGTGCTCTGGCCCCATCCCAATGCATCGAGGTGACCAAGCCTACAGCAGGTTATGGTCGCTGAACTGCTGGCTGTACAAGTGGTGCTCTGAAAACAACGTGGGCTTTACAGACAATTGGATAACCTTTGAGGGTGAGCCTGGCCTTTTAGGATGGGATGGTGTCCATCCCACTTGGGAGGGTGCTGCTCTCATCTCTTGCAACATTGCCCATAGTCTTATGGTCACCCAGAGCTGATATTATTGAAACTGTGTCTGTTACCCACATCTGTCCTAAACGTAAACGCACTCAAAAAGTCTGTTTTAATAATCTCATTAGTAAAAACACATATAGCTCCCATTTAAATAACAACCTTAGACTAAAGCTAGGAATACTTAACATTAGATCACTTACAAACAAAGCAGTGACTGTATATTAAATGATCACTGATAAACGCTTACATGCTCTCTGTCTTACTTAGACCGGATTAGACCGGATGAGTATTTAGCCTTAAATGAAGCCTCACCTCCTGGATTCAGTCATGTTCATAGCCCTAAATCTAATGGTCGGAGAGGCGTAGCCACAATTTGTGACAAAGAGCTAGGTATTACAACTAAATCCCATTACAAGGCTAATTCGTTTGAAATATTGATTCTTAATGTGACTGATCCATTGTTAAGGAAGTCAAAACCACACTCTTTTCAGCTTATCACTATTTACTGCCCTCCAGGTCCTTATTTAGAATTTCTTCAGGAATTTGCTAACTTTCTTTCCTGCTTAGTACTTTCAAAAAATAAGGCATTAATTGTAGGTGATTTTAATATTCATTATGACAATGAGCAGGACCCACTTTTGAGTCCATTTTAGACTCAACTGCTGTTGAGTCCAGTTTAGAATCCTTGTGTATCACACAGAATGTGATGGGACCAGTCCACCGCTGTAATCATACTTCTAATATTAACATTTGGTATTAATATAGATAAACTTGATGTTTTCCCACAAAGTGATTTCAGATCACTATCTGTTAGTATTTGAGCTATCTCTAATAAATAAAATCCTTCTGCCTCACTCACACCAAGCGCACTATTACATCTGCTACTCCAGCTGCGTTTATTAAAAACCTATCAGACTTAAAATGTAATACACCTACGGAGCCCAATCATCTTCAGTGTGTAAATGACCAATTAGAAAGTGTGTTTTGCTCCACCCTGGATATGATTGCTCCTGCTAAGGTCAAACGCATTAGGGAAAAAAGGCTAGCACCATGGTATAATGACCACACCCGTACCTTAAAGCAAAGAACACGACATCTAGAGCACAAGTGGCAACATAGTAAATTGGAGGTATTTAAGATTGCTTGGAGGGATAGCATGGCAGGGTATAAGCATGCCCTCACTAAAGCTAAAGCTGCATATTTTTCCTCAATCATAGAGAAAAGCAAGAATAATCCTAGATTTCTCTTTAATACAGTCTCCAAAGTAACAGAAAACCCTATAGAAAGTGATTCTCATGTTCTGTGTAACTTTAACAGAAATGATTTCATGACTTTCTTTAATGATAAGATAGAAAACATTAGGCATAAAACTCGAAGTTCATCACATCACCAAACTATACAGCTGTTGGGATTCCCGTTCTTTTCGCCTTGCTAGTTTTATTTTTCCGTCTCTGTTGTCATTGATTTTTACGTTTCCCCTTCTCCACGCTTTTTCTGTGTATCTGCACGTCCGACGTGCTCTTTGTTTTTGTTTTGCGGCATGCGTGTGTTGTGCTTGCCTCTCCCGCAGATCCATTAACTGCTTCCCCTGTACATCACTGCCTCAGCTCCGCCCTGCACACCAGAACCGCATTTCCACTCATCATCAAGCAGCCATGGATCGCTAGATTGTCCTGGCACGAATCCTGGTATCAATCTGGTTCTTTGATTCTCGTTTTATGTCCTTAGAACTTCTTGCCAAGGATTATCACATATTTCTCGCTGCCGACTTTTCGCTAGCGTTAGCCTAGCCCCTTGACTCTCTGTAATCTCTGGCTTAGCCTAGCTTAGCTCGCTAGCGTAGTCACTAACGCTAGTTAGCCTTTTGTGTTTTTCTTTTCTACAGCCCTGGTGGCACCCTAGCTTTGCTAGAGCATTTTTGTTCTAGTTTTTGCATCCTGTATTTTTTCCCCGTTTTCGGCTCCCACGCCAGGTTCTGGTTCTTATTTTTTTGTTTCTTCCCACCTGATCTTCCTCCTTGTGAACTCGACCTCCATTGCTCTTGCCCCAATGTGTATCCCGTCACCCAACCATCGCTATGGACCCTGGACTCTCTCTCGTCAGGAAGACTTGTCACGCACTGCTGCCGCTCGTTTCTCCCGCTTCCGTCCTGTTCTGCTTCGTCTCGTTGGTTTTGATTACCTTATCTCATCAGTTTGGTATTACGTTGTTTAGTTACCCCGTTCTGCTTACTTAATCCTTTATTGTTACAATACCTCCTGTCGTCTGCTTGAGACTTGCATCTTGGGTTCCAATGCTTAGTGAGTTTAAAATTCATATTTCAAACGTAACAACAGCCACCTTCCAGATGCAACACTAGTGAAGACATCTGTTTCATTAGCTGTAAATCAAGACTAGAATCTTTTATCCCAATTACTAATACTGAACTATCCGCACTTAACAGCTCGTCTAAGTCATCGACATGTTTATTAGATCCAATGCTTACACGTTTACTCAAAGAAGTAATAAACAGTATTATAGAGCCACTGTTAGTTATTTTAAATTCACCCCTTACCTTTGGTTATGTGCCCAAATCCTTTAAGTGTGCCGTTATTAAACCACTGATTAAAAAAGCCACTCTTGACCCTTGTGTGATATTTAATTATAGACCAATTTCAAATCTACCATTTCTCTCCAAAATCTTAGAAAAAGCCGTCTATCAGCAGCGCTGCAGTTACCTCCAAAGGAATGGTATTTATGAAACATTTCAGTCTGGCTTCAGGCCCCATTATAGTATTGAAACGGCATCAATTAGGGTACTAAATGATTTATTAATGTCCTCAGATAATGGATGTGTTTCTTTTCTTGTTCTGTTAGATTTAAGTGCGCATTTGACACTATAGATCATGACGTTTTACTAAACAGACTAGAAAATACTGTAGGTATTATGGGATTGGCACTTTCTTAGTTTAAATCCTACTTGACCAACTGGTACCAATTTGTTCATGTAAATAATCTACGCTCTAAACTCTCAAAAGTGGAGTATGGTGTGCCTCAGGGGTCAGTGCTTGGCCCGCTTTTATTCTCTCTGTACATGCTGCCACGAGGCTCAGTTATTCGTAAACATGGCATTAGTTTCCACTGCTATGCAGATGATACAGAGCTGTACATGTCAGCCAAACCAAATGACAGCCTTACAATCAACAAAATTGAGGACTGTGTAAAGGAAATAAAAGATTGGATGTCTTTTATTGAATTTTCTCTTACTTAACTGAGGTTTTTATTAGTGGGACCCAAGGCTGTGAGAGGCAGGTTGGCTACATCTATCCTAAATCTAGATGTGACTCTGTTTAGTATTGCCCAGTCCATCTGTAAAAATCTTAGGTGTCACATTTGATTCAGATCTCTCCTATGATGTGCACATTAGCAGCATCACTCGAATTGCTTTCTTTCAATTACGTAATATCGCTAAATTTAGAAATGTCCTCTCTTTTAGTGATGCGGAGAAACTGGATCATGCGTTTATAACCTCAAGGTTGGATTACTGTAACGCTTTACTTACTGGATGCTGTAGTAAATCTATAAATAAACTTCAGTTAGTTCAGAATGCAGCTGCCCGAGTGCTAACTCGAACTAGAAAATTTGATCATATCACTCCTGTTCTATCATCACTACACTGGTTACCAGTCAAATTCCGCATTGATTGCAAAATACTTCTTATAACTTATAAAGCTCTACATGGCCTGGCCCCACATTATCTGAGTGAACTCTTAGAGTTTTACAATCCAGCACATCTACTTTGTTCGCAGGGTGCAGTAGTTTTTTTAGTTCCTAGAATTAAAAGTCACAGCAGGGGGAAAGGCTTTCTCATACATGGCCCCCCAACTATGGAATAAACTTCCCACTTTAGTTCAAGACTCAGACACTCTCCAAATTACGCAGGCTTTTGACTAGATTTAGTCTGGGATGCATGGATTGAATCGCTGGGGCCAGAGACTGGAGTCATGTCTGGCCTGCCTGCCTTGTCATGTCTTGTCCTTTAGCCGGGAGTGTCGGGTGGGCAGTTTGGGTGAACTGGGCTTTGGTCCTCGTGATCTTGACTTGTGCATCCTTTCCGTAGACTAAAGGCAGAGCTGGGGTTCATAGCCAAAGTCTTATGGTGTTCAGAGACATTGGGTTGCTGCCTTCTGCCTCCCGTGGGGTTGCCGATGTCTCATGTGATCCCTCGTGACTGAGTTACCTTCTGGTTCTCCTCTTTCTAGCTATGCTGCTATAGCTAATGCTTCCGGGGTCTCATGCTAAACAATCAATCAGCTGACACTTTATGCTTTAAGAAGATTATACTGTCTAACATGCATCAACTCACTTCATTCAGGGGCATACATGAACATTAACACATTACCTTAAAAACACCACCATTACTCATTTGACCTTTTACATACAGCATTCAGCAGAGGTCTGAGTCCAGAGCAACATACAATTGAGGTTGAAGGGTCTTGTAAAATTGCCTTTTTTACTGCACAAGTTAATGTTGGAAAATCAGATCAGAACATCCCATACTTATTAAGGAACAAACAGAATGACAAATCCTGACCTTATCCTGGCAGGCGACACGCTCGTAGGCTCTGATGAGGCGGTTCTTGTTGTACATCATGACCCCGTAGTGCTCTTTGTTCTTTGTATTGTAGCCAAAGGTGATTGTGATTCCTCTTTTTTGACTCTGGGACTTTTGGCAGAATTTTAAGGATAATATATTATAAAACATTTAGCCTGTGAGGCCTGGTCTTACAGTGGTGCTTGAAAGTTTAAAACTTTAAAACTTGCTATATTTCTGTATAAATATGACCTAAAACATCATCAAATTTTCACATGTGTGAACCCTTTAGAATTTTCTATATTTTTGCATAAATATGTCCTAAAAGTAGATAAAGAGAACCCAGTTAAACAAATGAGACAAAAATATTTTACTTGGTCATTTATTTATTGAGGAAAATGAACCAATATTACATTATATTATAACCTTTTCTTTCAGTATCTGGTGTGACCCCCCTGTGCAGCAATAACTGCAACTAAACGTTTCCTGTAACTGTTTGTCACGCCCGCCTCCGGCACCACTTCACCCGCTCAAACCTTGCCTCGCTCTGCCTCACCTACATACTAATCACCTGCACCTGTTTCACATTTCGGACTCTCATCCACCAGCCTACATAAGCACCACTCACCCACACTCACCCGCTACACGCAAAGGTTCACCGAGTCTAGTCACCTAGCTCCAGTATTTGTTTGCATTCTGTGAATAAAAACTGCCTTACCCCGATACGGCCTGCGTTTGCCTCCTCTCACCGTGCGACGTTACACTGTTGATCAGTCCTGCACGGCTTGAAGTAATTTTAGTCCATTCCGCCATACAGAATAGCTTCAACTCTGGGAAGTTGATGGGTTTCCTCACATTAGTATTACGGTCTGGGCTTAAGAAGGAGGGCGGCGCAGTATTACATACATGGCGGCCGAGCGACTATAAATAACGCCCCTTAAGCGCCGGCCGGCGACGCACTATCAGCTCATGTACACGACTTCTCTTGCTGTTTTTGAAGAGTTTTCAGTAGCTATTTTTGGACAGGGCTTAACGGTATGACTGGTCCTGAAAGAGGTTCAGCCGAGTAGAGTTTGGAGACTCAAGGTAATTGTGCCAGGGAATTAGATAGGTAGGGAGAGCTTATCGCTACTGACCTCTCTTCCTCCATTTTTTTCACTGCGCTCCTCAGCCGCCGCTCGCCGTCGCCGATCAGCCGTTATTGTTTCTCCCTCGGCATCTCTCAACTTGTCTGTGCCTCATTACACCTTCCTCCCCGTTGGGAGTCCCTTTATTCCCGTTATTCGTCCGCATTTCCAGCGCGCGCACTTATTGCAGAGCATGCAAGACGCCTCGGAGTCCCACTCCGTTTGCCGAAGCCCACCTTGCTCGCATGCGCCTTCCGACAGGTGCATCGGCTTCTCTCGGGTCTCTCCGGAGATCTCCTTGCTGCGCCTGCGCAGTCCCACTCAACGCTCGCTGAATAGCGATCTCTTTTTGGTTTGTTTTCTCGTTATTTATCTATTCAAACCTATCGCGCCTCGGACGTTTGTTTAGTTTCATCTATTACTTCTGGAATTAATCCTTGTCGGCCGATTTTGCCTTTTACTACTTTAGTTTGAGCCCGCTCAGTACGGCCCCTCTGTCTGCCCTTACGCTCATAATCAGTTTCTCCCCTCGTTCCTCTTGCGGCCACTTAGTGTAGTGGTAACTCACTCGTCATCCATACCCGTGACGCTCGGTTCTAATCCCGACCACGGTCACCCCAACGAGTGTGCGTTTCACTCGCCGGCTTCGCCTCCGTTCTCACACTATATACCAAGATATATATTTTGTGGGCTTGATATTTATGTATATATTTAT
This sequence comes from Ancistrus triradiatus, assembly GCA_025084515.1. NCBI lineage: Eukaryota > Metazoa > Chordata > Actinopteri > Siluriformes > Loricariidae > Ancistrus > Ancistrus triradiatus. The sequence goes on from JAJAGP010002952.1 coordinate 30,579, forward strand.
ATACAAAACATTCCAATGGAAATAGTTGTCACGGCGACAATTATGTGTCCTGGCATTTATGGGACCAGATGGGATACCAGCTTCAGCAAACTATGAGTGTGGAGGTTCTACAGTCCTAGCTGTTGTAGAGGCATGTCTAGCAGTCAACAATCTCTGACCGAGAGATACCCTACCAAAAGTAGCCTCTGAGAGCCTTTTTATAGGGCAGCGGTGGAGCACTTTTATGCTCTCTTGTGGCAAGATCCAGTGTCCAATCAGACCACACCAGTAGTCATTTACATATCTGCTTGAGACAGTACTGCATGCCAAGTTTTGAAGCAATCTATTGTAATTAATGGCCTTGGCAATCTGCATATTAAACTGATTACTGGCCCCACTGTTATGTAATGGTGCTGATATTGGTCATTATACAAATGTGCTGTATATAAGCTCGAGGAATTTTTCCAACTAGCTGAGACTGAAGATGTCAATTAGTGACAAAACATTTCTCCCATGAAAAACTTGTGTCCAGGTGAACTTTCTGGAATTTACTTTACCTGAATTATTGATCATGCACCAAGACACTCAAGTCTCATAATTGTCAAAATGTCCTTGTCTCACTTCTTAGAAAAAATATCCACAGTTTTGTCCCCACAAACCCTAGACATTATTGCTACACTCAAAATCACCTCTTCAATGCCACCTCACTAAAATTATTTCAGCTATATGATGTTTTCCTCTTTCATCAACGTTTCCATCCACAGAATTGCTGATCACTGCATTTGTTTTCTTTTATTGAGCCATTCCAAGTAAACTCTAGAGACTGATGTGTGCGCAAAATCCCAGGCGATCAGCAGTTATAGAAATACTCAAACCAGGCCATCAGGTTCCAACAATCATCTTCAACAATCACATTCTTCCAAATTCCGATGGTTGATATGAACATTACTTTAAGCTGCTGGTCTATAGCTGCATGATGTTATCCACTGCACTGCTGCCACATGACCAGTGACCTTTAAGCGTTAAATGATTTAATAAGACATTCCAGATTGCAAAAATTAAGCAAAGGATACAAGGCAGGTGGGTTTGTACGTGTCCTTGATGGTGTAGAATAGGCTTTTGGAGACGAGCTGAGTTTTCACTTTCTGCCCACGAATGATGATTTGCATCCTGGGCTTCAGGTAGAGGATACTGGTGTAAGCCTGAATAGGAGAAACACAAACACTCATTCATATACTCACTGTCATGTTTAGTGATACAAACCTTTTGAATTCTGAAGATTTCTGGTTGCCACACTCTCACCCTTAGGGAATATTTGCTCTCAGGTGGAGATGTGCCCTGCTCCTGCCTCTTGTTGTGCTCTTTGGTGCTCTCGTACACGTCAAAAGGGATCCGGATGTCGTATTTATCAAATTCAAAGTCAAATTCTAATTGATCTGAAGATGTTCTGCAACAGAAAACATCTCAGATCAGACCAGAACAGATCCAGTTCCTAAAAACAGTTTTTACTTAGACAGCTTTCTCTGTTGCTGTACAGTTACTGCATTTAGCAGATGCCATTTATACAGAGATACATACAAATGATTAGATCTTAGGTACAAATTTAGCAATTGTTGGTTAACAACTACTAGAAACGGAGTTGTTTAATTTCAGTAAATATTTCAGTGAAAAATATTGCTGAAACATTGCCTATCATCTTACGGTTCTTTAAAAAGTCTTATTTCTTATGTTTTATTATACAGAGCCTGAAAGATAATTAAATAGTATACATTTGAATTGATGTCTTAATTACAACAATCATTGATTTCCTTAATTCAATAATCTTTCTTTATTTTTCTTCCAAAATAAGACAGTTTGGTGCATTAGAGTCAACACTTCTGATATAAAATCAAACCTAATACAGTACTGCTGTTATACTGACCTGCTACACTTATTTGGTGGAACAGCTTATTACAGTACCTGAGTGCTGTCTAACCTAAAGGATAGTTCTCCTACCTAAAATTTACCTCTGCACTAGACAAAATACAGTGGTGCTTGAAAGTTTGTGAACCCTTTAGAATGTTCTATATTTCTGTATAAATATGACCGAAAGCATCATCAGATAAAGAGAACCTAGTTAAACAAATAAGACAAAAATATTATACTTGATCATTAATTTATTGAGGAAAATGATCCAATGTTACATTTTAGTGAGTGGCAAAAGCATGTGAACCTCTAGGATTAGCAGTTAATATGAATTTGAAATTAGGGTCAGGTGTTTTCAATCACTGGGATGACAATCAGGTGTGAGTAGGCACCCTGTTTTATTTAAAGAACAGGGATCTATCAAAGTTTGCTCTTCACAACACATGTTTGTGGAAGTGTATTATGGCACAAACAAATTAGATTTCTGAGGACCTCAGAAAAAGACTTGTTGATGCTCATCAGGCTCTAAAAGATTACAAAACCATCTCTAAAGAGTTTGGACTCCACCAATCCACAGTCAGACAGATTATGTACAAATGGAGGAAATTCAAGACCATTGTTACCCTCCCCAGGAGGGGTCGATCAATAAAGATCACTCCAAGAGCAAGGTGTGTAATAGTTGGCGAGGTCACAATGGAACCCAGGGTAACTTCTAAGCAACTGAAGGCCTCTCTCACATTGGCTAATGTTAAGGGTCATGAGTCCACCATCTGAAGAACACTGAACAACAATGGTGTCCATGGCAGGGTTGCAAGGAGAAAGCCACTGCTTTCCAAAAAGAACATTGCTGCTCATCTGCAGTTTGCTAAAGATCACGTGGACAAGCCAGAAGGCTATTGGAAGAATGGTTTTGTAGACGGATGAGACCAAAATATAACCTTTTGTGGTTTAAAAGAAAAGTGTTATGACTGAGAGAAAGGAAAACACTGCATTCCAGCCTAAGAATCTTATCCCATCTGTGAAACATGGTGGTGGTAGTATCATGGTTTGGGCCTGTTTTGCTGCATCTGGGCCAGGACGGCTTGCCATCATTGATGGAACAATGAATTCTGAATTATATCTGAGAATTCTAAAGAAAAATGTCAGATCATCTGTCCATGATCTGAATCTCAAGAGAAGGTGGGTCATGCAACAAGACAATGAGCCGAAGCACACAAGTCGTTTTACCAAAGAATGGGTAAAGAAGAAAACAGTTCATGTTTTGGAATGGCCAAGTCAAAGTCCTGACCTTAATCCAATCGAAATGTTGTGGAAGGACCTGAAGAGAGCAGTTAATGTGAGGAAACTCACCAATTTCACAGAGCTGAAGCTGTTCTGACATGACATGAAGCTTAACTCAAGCTGTCTGTAGTTTGTTTCTTATTTCTCGCTTGAGATTATTTCTCAGCAGTATTTTGAGGGGTGGCTGAAATGTAAATATAACCAACAATTAAAAATCTTCGTAAGATCATGCTCAAGATCAAGATTCCCTATTTGTGCTTGTTACTGCATTATGACAAATTTATTTTTTCATGGCTCTAAAACATTTCAAACTCAAACAGTAAATACTATTATTTCAAGGTTATTATGTCTTATTTGGGATACAGAAAACTGGTTTTACCAAAAGGAAATCTATAAAAAAGAAAGCTATACATATCAGGATTTATATGCACCTATCAAGTAGTTAAGTTAGATAGAGTGCGTATCGGTATTGGTACTCGGTATCGGCCGATACTTGAATTTCAGGTTTCGGTATCGGAAGGAAAAAAGTGGTATCTGTGCATCCCTATCAACAACCATGCTCAAGAACCCAACAGCGGCAGCTTGGCACTTTTTGGACTTGAAACCTGGACATTCTGGTCAAGTACCTAAACTGCAATGCAACTACAGTACACTTAATTGTACTTCTTCATTCATAAAGCAATTCAGCAACTTTCAATAATGCTGAATGCTCTGTGCTGTAATAACTGAACAAAGTAGTTGCTCATATTCAGCATACCTTTGCATTGTATACATGTTTTATCTACACTTTGTGATTTCCTTTACATTGCACTACACTCCTGTGTTGTATGGTGTACCATGGTCCTGGAGGAACAACAATTAGTCTCACTGTATGTGTGTGTGTACACTAGTGGTTTAAGAACACATATTGTTAGTGGAAACACAGATAGCTCCCCTAAACATAACAAACTTACTTAACATTAGATCAGTTACAAGTAAAGCAGTGATTATAAATGAAATGATTACTGATAACTGCATACACACACTGTCTCTTACTGAAGCTTGAACTAGACCAGATGAATATTTTGCTTTAAATGAAGCCTCCCCACCTGGATATATTTATGTTCAAAACCTTTGTCCTAATGGTCATGTTGTCACAATTTTTTGACAAAGATATAAGCGGTACTGCTAAATTCCATTACAAGGCTAATTTGTTTGAAATACTCATTATAAATGTGCCTGATCCATTGTCGTATATGTAAAAATCCCACTCTTTTCAGCTTATCACTATTTATGGCCCTCCCAGTCCTTATTCAGTTTCTTCAGGAATTTGGTAATGTTCTTTCCTGCTTAGTACAGACAAGGCTCTAATTGTAGATTGTTTTAATATTCACTTTGAAAATGAGCAAAATCCACATAAAATTGCTTTCGAGTCCATTTTAGAATTCATGGGTATCACTTTTTTTTTAATCCATAAGTACCATTCAGAATGTGATGGGACGACCCACTGCTGTAATCAAACTTTAGATAAAATTTTAACATTTGGTATCAATATAGACAATCTTGTTGTTTTCCCACAACGTGATTTGATTTCTGATCACTATCTTTTAGTTTAAGAGTTATCTGTAACTAAGAAAATATGCCAATTGCTTTGTTATCGCACCAAGCGCACTAAGCTACTTCATCTGTGTTTATTAATAACCTATTGGACGTTTATTAAACAGGTGTGGATCCCAATCAGCTTCAGCATGTAACCAACCAAATAGAATGTCTGTTTCGTTCAACAAAGCACCTAAAAATGTTGCACCTACTAGGGTCATTAGGCATTAAGGAAAAAAGGCTAACACCTATACCTTAAAGCAAACAGCTCAGAGTTTAGAACGCAGGTGGTGACATAGTAAACTGGAAGTATTACGTGCTTAGATGAAAAGCATGGCAGAGTATAAACATGCCCTTACTAAAGCTGAAGCTATTAGTAGTCACGCTTGGTCCACTAGAGGCCTGCGTTGACTCACTATTGGTGATGTGAGCACTCTCGACCCGATCGCGCATGCGCCAGCCTTGATGTGAAGTTATGCGGGTAAGTGGCGACACCTGTTGTTGGGGCTATATTAGCACGCCTTGTAGCCCACACAGGTTGTCGCATCATAGGTTGTCGCATGTCACTTCCTCCTACGTGATCAGGGGAAAAAACATTCCCCTTGCGATTGCTTTCATAAAAGGACACTGCGCTAATTAATAGTTTCATCTTTTTCTCCCCACGTCAGTGCCACGCTCCTTTTAAGCACTAAGGAGTTCCCGTAGCGCATAATTACAGCCGCTCCGCTCAGGTTTCCATCACTCTGTGCATGCGCGGACCCATACGCCATTGGCGTAGAAAATGCTGGTTGCCGCGAAAGAGCAAGCTGGGGTTGTTGGTTCCTCCCAATGCTGAGGGACCAATGTTTAACCCTCCCATATGCCCCGACCACTCCAGGATGGAGGGGCCTCGCCATCACAGGCACCGGCCTACCACCAGCTCCCCGTGTTGCATTCTGTTGCCCTTGGTGAGATTAAGATCTACTCTTGGGCCCGGCCGGATGAAACGCTGGATGTACAACCTGGTCGACTGGATTCCCGTGCCTGAGTGGGATGTCCCGGGTAGCGTTGTACTTGTGCACACCGCTCCTCTTAGCTCCACTTCTGAGCATGTTAGCTCCGTACCTGAGCAATAATCGCTGTCCTGTATTTTCAGCATCTCCCAGGGGTCCAGGGCAGTCTCTGAATACATGCGGGAGTTCCGTGAGCTGGCTGCGGTGCCCGGTTTTAACGACTGGGCCCTCATGAACATTTTTGAGTTTGGCCTTAGTGAGTAGGTGAGCAACAAGCTGATCTTTCTTCTGGACCTTGCCTCCTCGGCTGATCTGTATGATATGCCCATCCGTGCAGACACCAGCCTTCTACAGCGAGCCAGTTCGATCTCCAGCTTGCCACTTTCCTTGTGTCTGGCTCATACCCATCCCGAGCACACCGTGCCCTCCAACTCCAAACCTGAGCAGTTAGTGCCACCTAGCTCCATACCTGACCTTGCTGCTCACATTAGCGCCATACTTGACCCTTTAGCTCTATAACTGAGCAGTTAGCACTGCCCAGTTCCATACCTGAGCTTGCCGTGCCCATTAGCCCCGTACTTGAGCAAGTTAGCTCCGTACCTGAGCAGCTAGCACCTCCCAGCTTCGTACCTGAGGCCGCTGCGCCTCTTAGCTCTGTACCTGAGCATGTTAGCTCCGTACCTGAGCAGCTAGTGTTGGCCAGCTCCGTACCTGAGCTCGCCACGCCCATTAGATCTGTATCTGAGCATGTTAGCTCTGAACCTGAGCCGTTGGCGCTGTCTAGCTCCGTACCTGAGCTCGCCACACCCATTAGCTCCGTACCTGAGCAAGTTAGCTCCATACAGTCTTTTGCACACTTGTCATTAGCACCGATCCCTGCGCCACGGTTGTTAGTATGGATCTCTGCGCACTGGTCGTTAGCGCCAATCCCTGAGCCAATGTTAAGCGCTAAGGAGTTCCTGTGGCACGCTTTTGTGGCCGCTCAGCTCAGGCTCACTCTTTGCATGCGTGGACCTGTATGCCATTGACATAGCGGAGACACATCGTAGGCGTACTAGGGAATAAGGGCACTGTATGCTTACGATGTGCATTTTCTTTATAGCTTTCTTTTGGTGAACTTTTTGTTTCTTTTATTTATTTATATTTTGATTCACCATCTTCCATCTGGAGCTAACTGCATTTGTTTGCTGAATATTTTATCTTAATATATTTTTAAACCTTATATTACCTTATATTTTTTATTTTCACAAAACAGAAGCTGCATATTTTTCAGGTATTTTTAAGAAAATAACCCTAGATTTATTTTTAATTGTCTCCAGATTAACTAACACCATTACAAAAAGTGACTCTGAAATTGTGCCTGATTGTAATAGTAATGTTTTCATGAATTCCTTTAAGGATAAGATAAAATATTCAGCAACCTTCCACATGTAGCATTAGTGATGTCTGTTTAATGTGTACACATTAACAACACATTGTAGCCACCTATAGACATCTAGACTTTTCCATTTTCAGTATATGTGTTATATCTGATGTGGTGTTAAAAACATCATCAACATTCATTGTCACACTGGCTGTACGGTTTAGAGACACACGCAGGAGAGTGAACCTGAACTCAGGCGGCATTTATTCACGAAACAAAACGGATAACAGAACTTATAAAGTAACTTACACATGTGAACGCACGGACAGGAATACTAACAGACTGAATACACGAACGGATCACGGAGCGAATTGGAGATGAACGGAGAGACTAAAGGTAAGTGAGCGATAACTGAATGCCAGGATAGAGATATAGGATGCAACAGATTACGTAGAGAGAGATCGGGCACCGTATAGGAGGTAGAGTGAAAGGTACAGGTAAATGACATGGCTAGGAGTGAGATAGATGCTATGTTAGGACAGGTAGAGTGAATCGGTAGGTTACGGCTTGGATTAGAGTATGCTTGTGATGCGGTAGACACCACGAGACAGAGCAATGAGTCTGAGGAAGGAGACGGTATATATAGTGGAGTGGAAGGTGCTGGAAAACGAGAAACAGGAGCAGGTGATAACAGGGTGATGGTGAAAGAACGTGGTAGAAGGTGGTAGAAGAAGGGCGTGGCTTCGGGACTGGTGCAGAAGATCCTAGAAGAGGGGCAGAGGATCCTGGCACTAGGATGCTCGGCCTCAGGGCTGGTATGGAGGACCTCGGTGCAGGCACGGGAACTGACGATCTCTGGAAGGCCTCAGACTCGAATGACCCTGGGACGGTTTCGGATGACCCTAGAACGATCTCGAACTCGGATGGTCCTGCAAAGGTCTCAGACGACCCTGAAATGGTCTCGGACAACCATGGGACGGTCCCGGACTTAGACGACCTCGGGAAGGTCTCGGACGACCTCGGGAAGGTCTCGGACTTGAATGACCCTGGAATGGTCTCGGACTTCCCTGGAATGGTCTCGGACTTAGACGAACTTGGGAAGGGCTCGGACTGACTTGAGACAGACTCGGACTTGGACGGTCTCAGAACTGACTCGGACTTGGACGAACTCAGGACGGACTCAGACTTGCACAGACTTGGGAAGGACTCAGACTGACTCGGGACAGACTCGGACTTAGACGATCTTTGGACAGACTCGGACAAATTCGGGACGAACTTGGACTTGGACAGACTCAGAACTGACTCAGACTTAAACGGACTCTGAACAGACTCGGATTGATTAGGGACAAACTCGGACTTGGACGGACTCGGAACTGACTTGGACTTGGACGATCTTTGGACAGACTCGGACAAACTCGGAACGAACTCGGACTGACTCAGGATGGACTCTGACTTAGATGACCTTTGGGAGGCGGCAACCGTAGTGTGCAGCATCGCAGAGTAATATGGTATGTGCTTCATCATTAGCGTATGTGCATTCATTCATTCATTTTCGAAGCGGATTTCAAACTCAACGCTATCAGTCACGCAGTACAGCATGGACATAGAGCAGCTGCAAGAGAATTCAACATTAACGAATCAATGATACGGAAGAGGAGGAAGCAAGAAGACGCCCTGCACCAGGTAAAGACCAAACTGAGCTTTCGAAGAGAACTTAAGAGTTTTGTTTCATTTCATGCGCCTTATAACCCGGTGCGCTTTATGTATGAAAATATACCCATTAGCAGCCGATCGTTGATATTGCGTCTTCCGGTGTGCTTTATGGTCCGAAAAATACGGTAATGAATAATAAATTAATCCACAGAATGTTGAATAATAAGCTCTTTATAATGTTTATACATGTTAAAGAGAAAGTAACAATTTGAACCACTACTGAATGTAATGGCGGGAGGCGGATGGGAAGCAGGAGACGAACGCAGGTATTCAACTAAGAAAGCTTTATTGGGAAAAGGGCGAACAAAAGGAGACACAGCGAACGGAAATAGGCAATAGCCGGAAACGGGTGTGAACATAAACCTGGCCGAGGCCGCTAGAGGGGTGTGAAACAAACCAAAACACAGAAATGAAAGGAACGAGCGATACCTGGAACAAAGCAGGACGCGTAGGGACGCGACAATGAGCAGAGCAGCGCGTAGGAACGCAAGGATGAGTGGTGCTGCGCGACGGAACGTGACGGGCACGGAATACTATTGATGAACCGTGAGGTGGGTCTCTCGCGGTTGTGCCTTTATAGGTCGTCCCACGGCTGAACGCAATCACGATGATCGGACTTCCTGATAGGTCCATATGCCGGTGCGCGCTGCCGCGGCGCGTGACAGAGCCCCCCCAAGGAGTCCAAGTCGGAGCTAGGACTCCCAGAAGAGCCCCCCGAGAGCATGTCCATCTCAGGCGGTCTCCTTGCCGGGCAGACCCCAGGAAGGGACCGCCAACAGTCGGGCGGCTGGCGCACGGAGGCACCGACGAGGCGACGCTTGAGAGCGGAGGTGACGACGAGGCGACGCCCGGGAGCAGAGGCGACGAGGCGACGCCCGGGAGCAGAGGCGACGAGGCGACGCCCGGGAGCAGAGGCGACGAGGGGACGCCCGGAAGCAGAGGCGACGAGGCGATGCCCGGAAGCAGAGGCGACGAGGCGATGTTCGGAAGCAGAGGCGACGCTTGACAGCAGAGACGAGGCGGCGACGCTTGACAGCAGAGACGAGGCGGCGATGCTTGACAGCAGAGACGAGGCGGCGATGCTTGACAGCAGAGACGAGGCAGGACTGGTGAGAGCAGAAACGGGACCACCTACTACCGCCGGTTCAGACACGGAACTATCGGAAACTAGAGGATCTGAGGCGAGGTTAGAGCGATTGGAGGCATGAGTATCGAGAACAAAGTTATCACGACCTAGGTCACTGGGCGTCACGCGTGCGCGTTGACGCTTAACCAGAGCGGTCCGGATGGTGGCAAGCTGGGAATCCAGCACATGACCAATCAAGGTTGGTCGGACAGAGCGAACGGGTTCAAAAACACCGGAACCCGCGGCCGTGATGACCTGTGGAGAGCCGAAAGCGATATCCAGCTCCTCCAGAAACTGTTCTATGGTGCCGGTCTTAAGGACGGACCATAGTCGGGTGGCCCAGGATAGAGCCTCACCGGTGAGGTGTAGAAAAACAAAACACACTCTGGCATAATCGATCTCCGTGGGGTATAAACAGAAATAACAATAGTAATTATCAATAAATGATCGGCAACGGGCTGGGTCACCGTTGAAACAGCTGGTGAGGAAGGAGATGTCGGGAATACCTGCCATCTCCATTTCTAGGCGGTTCATACTGTAACGGCGGGAGGCGGATGGGAAGCAGGAGACGAACGCAGGTATTCAACTAAGAAAGCTTTATTGGGAAAAGGGCGAACAAAAGGAGACACAGCGAACGGAAATAGGCAATAGCCAAAAACGGGTGTGAACATAAACCTGGCCGAGGCCGCTAGAGGGGTGTGAAACAAACCAAAACACGGAAATGAAAGGAACGAGCGATACCTGGAACTAAGCAGGACGGGTAGGGAAGCGATGATGAGCTGAGCTGCGCGGCGGGACGCGACAATGAGCAGAGCAGCGCGTAGGAACGCAGGGACGAGCGGTGCTGCGCGACGGGCACGGAATACCATTGATGAACCGCGAGGTGGGTCTCTCGCGGTTGTGCCTTTATAGGTCGTCCCACGGCTGAACGCAATCACGATGATCGCCGTGGGACTTCCTGATAGGTCCATATGCCGGTGCGCGCTGCCGCGGCGCGTGACACTGAAGGCCATGAGTGCTTTATAGGTTGAAATCAGGGATCATTTGAAATGAACTGTTACACCACGCCACACGTCAGAGCCCAACCTCATTAATGCACTTGAGTAGAGGCTATTATATCAGCATGGAGGACCAACTCCTCAAACTTTTATTCATACAGTCTGGATATCCATATACACTTGTTTTTAAAACTCACAAGAACTGTGTCTATAGAAAATCATTATGCCACTTGGAAATAAAACTTTTTTGTTTTACAGCCTGAAATAAATAAAGATCCTCCAGCTTTATTTACACATTTACTTGTTTACAACATTTAAGTAACAAGAAAATACTCCGTAGTTCTGAAAATGTAAAAAAATGAAAAATTAGAAAAACAGGGATTAAAAAGGGATCAGTCACTGATTTACTACTTTGTTATGCCATGTTTTGCTTTAATTACAGCCATCAGTCTGTTGGAATGTCTTTACCAGCTTTGTACACCTAGATTGGGGAATATTTACACATTTTTCCTTGCAAATGTTAAGTTTCTGTTAACTTTAGGTCAGGGCTCTGACTTGGCCTCTCTAGGACATTCACTCTACCCATTTTAGGCACGGACTTATTAAAGCCATACACTTACTATTTCTTCATAATGTTATAAAACGGTTATCAGAGGGACAGTTAAAACCTCCGATTTTTTAATATCCTTCTGGTAACATGTACATTTCCAGAACTTCACAGAGCCATTTTCAAAGCACATTTCTATCCATGGTGAATTCTTTGTATTACCATTAACTACTTGTAGTGGAATCATCCAGTAACAGCCGCTTTTATTCTAAAGGAATCAAACCACTACAGTTGATATGAGGTGGAGGTATTTCAACCTGCTGTGTGATCTGGAAGGTGACTGGTCATATCCAAGCAGGTTTGTAATGGTTACTCTAAAGGGGTTGATCACTTACCCAAACCAGGTTTCTTACTAATTACATTTTAATAATTGACCAGAATTGTATTACTTTAATGTTGTACTAAAATGTGTAACTATACCTGGAGACAGTTAGGTTAATTTATTTAAATTTATTGTATGTAATATCCTATATTATGTCAGGGTCTGATGATTTAATTACTGAACTACCCCGTCTCCAAGGTATATCAGTCTAGACGATCACCCACACATTTCCTTCCTTCACCCTCTCCCTCACCATCTAAGCACTCTCACCTGCGTAGGTTCCAAATAATGATCCTGGTTCCACTGGAGTTGATGCCGCTGATGGCGTTGAGCTCACACAGCAGCTCCTCTTCAGTGTTAAACAGAGAGTACTTCAGGATATCTTGAAGACTCTCATCGTACTCCTGTGCACAACTAAGTGACACACAAGGTCAAGGAGCAAACAGTAGAACCCTTATACTCTCAAAAGCATGGCTCGTTTTCCATGCTCTACCTCCTTTTTTAATTGATTTCCCACCCACCCAATTATACACTCACTTTTCTTCCTGTGTTTAGTTTAAAGGATATGAGGGTCTCCAGACGTCTCGAACATGATGATAGGTACTATGACATTCTCTGCTTTTATCTTCTGAAGGTAGGTCTGAGACAGGAGTCCAACACACATGATATCTGCTTTCTTTGAGAACACAATGGCATCCTTCCCCAAGCGCATGGAGCCTGACTTAAATCCATTTCCATACAGGCCTACTGGGACGTGGCCTTTTACTGTCTTCTTATCACTGAAGCCAAAACTGAGAGAGAAAGAGAGAGAGAATGAGTATATGAGGGATCACGTCATGTTTCATTATATTGCTTTCACAAAAATGAGTAGATAGCCTTGGCCTAAGCAACTTATACTGCAGTTAACCTGAGCAGTTGACAGTTAAGGGTCTTAATCACAGAATCACATCCTTCTGATTAGCCGTAACCACTGAATGGTAATCACTGACATTACATTTGCATTTATTCATGCCGCAGATGCTCTTATACACAGCAAGATACCATTGATAAAATATTTAATCCAAGCAGTTATGGATTAAAGGCTTTGCTTAAGAACCCAACACTCGCAGCTTGGCAGTGCTGGAGCTTGAACTCTGGACCTTCTGGACAGTAGTTTAGTACCTTAACTGCTGCACCACCTCTGTCCACTGATCACTGTCCATGTGAGTATCAGAGACAGTGAGAATGTATTAAGCAAGCTATGCAAATTAAATTTATGAGACTTAAATAAACGTATATGCATTCATGGAAACCATCGTGTAGATCAAATGAGTCACTACACTGAAAACTGAAGATTGACTGATGGTGTCATGTGTTACACTTATATTTTTACATTTATGTGACTAACTAACAATTAGAAACCAGTAACTGAAGTCACTGTAATTAAACAAGCAGTTACTAGTTGCCCGGGAAAGTCTTGGCAGCAAATGCAGCTGATTTGGAATCTCTGGAGAAACACAGTCACTTCCTTTCAGCCCTACCTGAGCATTTTGTGCATCTTGTCGTAATCCATGCCTGCTCCATTATCCATGAAGATGAGGCAGTCCTGTTCTTTAACCACTGTTTTATCAATCCAGAACTGCTTGGCCCCGACATCTGGATCATAAGCATTGTCTGTGAACAGGAACAATAAAGTCAAAAGTCAATTTTATTTCTATAGTACTTTTTACAGTACAGTATTGTCTCAAAGCACAAAACACTAAAACTATCTAGACCCACAGCACCAACTGTGCAAACCTACAGCAACATTGGTAAAGAAAAACTATCTAAATGTGATGAGGAAGAAACCTTGGAAGGATCAAAGTTCCCCCAAAGGTCCTTAAGCAAGGTCTAATTACAGCCCATAGTCTCCTTTGCTGAGAAGCTTTCCACTGGACAGTTCATAATTACTTTTTCACAGTTTGGATTTCAATTCATTCCAAAGGTGTCTGATGCAGCTAAGTCAAGTCAGATCTATTTATATAGCGCTTTTTACAATGGAGCATTGTCTCAAAGCAAATTTACAAGTTTAGATTATCCCCTAATAACTACATTCAATCCCAAATTGAGCAAGCCTAGGGCAACAGTGGAAAAAAAACACTCCCTAAGCGTTATGAGGAAGAAACCTTGGGAGGACCAAGACTCAAAAAGGGACCTGACCTCCTTGGGCGGCGTAGATGATAAATCTAAGAACGAAACTAAAGTCATGGAGTCATAGTTCGAATAAAATGTGAAATATGCACATCGGCATTAAGTGGCATGGGTATGATGGGGCTGGAGCTAATGACGGAAGCAGCTTGAGTGAAGCTGGGATGAACATTATGTGTGGGGCTGGAACTGGTACCGGAACACAGCTCGGAGAGAAAACAGAAAATGTAATTAGTTATTGATTAAGAGCACAGTGTCTATTAAAAATCACTGATGCCATGTGTAGCATGAGACCCCGGCAGCATTAGCTATAGCAGCATAGCTAAAAAGAGGAGAACTGGTAGGTAACACAGCCAAGAGGGATCACATGAAACATTGGCAACCCCACTGGAGGCAGAAGACAGCAACCCAATGTCTATGATCACCATAAGACTCTTTGACTATGAACCCCCAGCTCTGAGCTTAGTCTAAGGCAAGGATGCACGAGTCAAGATCAAGAGGACCAAAGCCCAGTTCAGCCAGACTGCCTACTCGACATGTTAAGGTTATTGTGCAACAATCCAAGCTCTCCATTAAGGCATGGAAACCATTTCTTCATGAGCTTTGTTTTAGGAGGGCAGGACAGAAAGTTGATGACGTGTAATCCTGCCTTTATATGTGAAACCAATTACGTGGTTTCAATGATTGCAAAGAACAATGTCAGGGTTCGCCCTGGTTCCACGCCGTTTTCGTTTTGTGTTGCCCTTTCGCCACGATTCCTTAGTTTCCATGTTATTTTGTTTATGTGTGTGTTGTGTGCTTTGCTTCCCTCCACAGATTGGCCAGTTCTCGTCATGCCTCGACTCTGCCTTCTCACCACAGCTGATCCAGATTCTCGCTCATTACTGCCATGCCATAAAACATCGACCTCCACAGCCAGACTTTGCCAGATCGTCTGCTAACAAACCTAGCCATAGCCTTTAGCCACAAGCCATAGCCTTTATCTTTGCCTCTGTCAAAGATTTAGCCATAGCCTTTAGTCTAGCCTTTACCCTTAGCCTTGGCTTGTCTTGCCTGTGCGAATTTCAGCTTTCATGCTGTTTTTATTTATCATAGTTATACCTCGTTTCCCTTCGTTCTCAGCCACCGGTCTACCCTGTTGTCCTGTCACGCAGTCTCTGGATTATTCATGCCTTCTGGAACGTTCCACGCCAGGGAAAGCAAGCCACGCAACGCCGGCGTACTCCTGGTTTATTCTCGTTTTGGTTTTTGCTCATGCCGGCTTCTTGGACTCTCAACCCGGCAACCTGGACTTTAGTTTAGTTACCTTTATTTCCTCACTTAAGTACCTCTAGTTTATTATTTTATCTGTAAATAAAATCTGCATCTGGGATGCCTTTGCAAATTAGCGATGGGGATCCTAGACTCCCCCATAGCAGTACGATCTGGGCCATGGGGAAGTGGCGTCAAGTCACCTCATCAGCCTGCACCAGGGCTCCCAGTCAGTCGTTGACTATGACGTGGAGTTCTGGTTGCTCGCTGCAGATGCCCAGTGGAATGACCCCGCGTTATGCGAGGCATTCCTCAAGGGGTTGTCCAAACATCTCAAGGACGAGTTAGCAGCCTGTGACGAGCCTCCAGACTTAGAGGCTCTCGTGGCACTGGCTGTTCGCCTGGCGACCCTGTCTCAGCATCAAGACCCACTGCCTCTGAGACCCCAACCGCTACTATCCTGGATCCGGTTCCTCCTGGAAAGTCGGAACCCATGCAGGTGGGTCACACCAAACTCACCCCCCAGGAACGCTCTCACCGGAAAGAGCAGGGGCTTTGTTTCTATGGCTCGAGCCATGTGGCTACTTCATGCCCGGTGAACTCCAAAAGGGGCTTCTCATCAGTAAACCTGGAGGCCCTGATGAGCGCCACAGGAAGTCCCCCTATATCACGCCTAGTATCTCTCATGTTACTCTCCATTCTGTACCTGCCAGGAGTCACTAGCCCTGTGAAGGCACTCATTGATTCAGTAGCGAAGGACAACCTCATGGACCAAGCCCTTGCGTCTCAGCTCAGCACTCAGCAAGAAGCTCTGGAAACCCTGAAAGCCCCGAGACTCGCTAATGCTGGCTAATGGATTGCAGATTGCTTGCCCGCATAACCCACCAGACTCTCCCGATTCCCCTGGTCCTGTCTGGGAACCACTGTGAGGTCATCACCTTCGCAGTAACCCATGCTCCCAAGACACTTCTGGTCCTTGGTCACCCGTGGCTGGTTCACCACAACCCCGCCATAGATTGGAACCTGGGTAAGATTACAGGATGGACTGATTTCTGTCACTAGAGCTGTCTGTAATCAGCAGTGCCTCTCTCCAAGACCATGCCTCGCACTTCTCAAGTCTCAAGGAACCCCTAGACCTCTCCCAGGTGCCTCGTCAGTAACATGACCTCAGAGAGGTACAGGTAGTCCTCGACTTACGACGCAGATCTGTTCCTAGGTGGCGTCGTAAACCGATTTTCAGTGTAAGTCGGAACACACGTACATACTGTACGTACCGTATTTTTCGGACCATAAGGCACACTTAAAATCCTTTAATTTTCTCAAAAATTGACAGTGCGCCTTAAAATGCGGTGCGCCTAATGTATGAATTAATTCTGGTTGTGCTTTCTGACCTAGAACCGATTGTAGATGGTACACGGCGCTCATAAATCTGTCAAAATGTTTTAGCACGGTCTTGGTAGGTTACTAAGCTTACGGCAACCGTAGTGCGCAGCATTGCGGAGTAATACGGTATGTGCTTCAACATTAGCGTATGTGCATTCATTCATTTATTTTCTAAGCGGATTTCAAACTCAGCGCTATCGGTCACACAATACAACATGGAAATAGAGCAGGTGCAAGCGAATTCAACATTAACGAATCAATGATACGGAAGTGGAGGAAGAAGACGCCCTGCGCCAGGTAAAGAAGACCAAACTGAGTTTCCGACGGAACTTAAGAAGAGTTTTGGTTTCATTTGATGCACCCTTATAACCGGTGCGCTTTACTAGCCCGGAAAATACGGTAAATACACACATTACTGTAAGCAATTATCCTATCTAACACCTATCCTAACACAGTAATTATCAAAAACAAGCCACGTAAAACCGTGTATTCTTCCACCGCGCACACCAAACACGACGTTAAGTTCGCGGTTATGACGTTACGACAACAAAACCACTTAAGTCGAAACAAGGCTTTAATACAGTAAATGGGAGATCTGTCGTAACCACGAACGTCTGCACTCGAGGACCGTCGTAACCCGAGGACTACCTTGTATTTACAGTCGTATGAAAAAAGTTTGGGCACCCCTGATAAAATTTTCATGATTTTAGTTATAAATCATTGGTTGTTCAGATCAGCAACTTGAGTTAAATATATCATATAGCAGATGAACACCGTGATATTTGAGAAGTGAAATGAAGTTTATAGGATTTACAGAAAGTGTGCAGTAATTATTCAAACAAAATTAGGCAGGTTCATAAATTTGGGCACCCCAACAGAAAAATGACATCAATATTTAGTAGATCCTCCTTTTGTAGAAATAACAGCCGCTAAACGCTTCCTACAGCTTCCAGTCGGATTCTGGTTGAAGGTGCTTTGGACCATTCTTCTTTAGAAACATCTCCAGTTCAGTCAGGTTTGATGGTTTCCGAGCATGGACAGCTCACATTTGTCTAGGGACTGAGATGGCCATTCCAGAATGTTGTACTGGTTCCTCTGCATGAATGCCTTAGTAGATTTTGAGCAGGGTTTTGGGTCGTTGGCCTCGGTGCAACTTTGTCACTGATTCTTGAACATTGTTCTCAAGAATCTGGAGATATTAACTGGAATATGCGATCCTCAACTTTAACAAGATTCCTAGTACCTGCACTGGCCACACAGTCCCGCAGCCTGATGGAACCGCTACCAAATTTTACTGTGGGTAGCAAATGTTTGTCTTGGGATGTGTGCCGCTCCTTGTTATGTCCAAATAACTCAATTTTAGTTTCATCAGTACACAGCACTTTATTCCAAAATGAAGCTGGATTGTCCAAATGTGCTGTAGCACACCTCAAGTGACTGTGGCGTGTCTGCAGAAAAGGCTTCTTCTGCATTACTCTCCCATACAGCCTCTCCTTGTGCAAAGTGTGCTGTATAGTTGAACGATGATTAGTGACACCATCTGCAGCAAGATGAGGTTGTAGGTCTTTGAAGGTGGTCTGTGGCTTGACTATGACTGTTCTCACCATCCTTCGCCTCTGCCTATCTGAGATTCTTCTTGGTCTGCCACTTCGGGAGTTCCTTAACTAGAACTGTGTCTGTGGTCTTCCATTGCGTCACTATGTTCCTCACAGTGGAAACTGACAGCTGAAATCTCTGAGAGAGCTTTTCCCTTTCCCTGAACCATGATGTTGAACAACCTTTGTTTTAAGGCCATTGAGAGTGTCTTTGAGGCCCATGTTGCCACTCTTCAGAGAAGATGCAAAGTGGAGAAAAACTTCCAATTGGACACCTTAACACTTTCTCATAGTTGGATTCACTTGTGTATGTAGATCAAGGGTCAGTGAGCTTACAAAACAAATTTTGTGTTCCAATAATTAGTGCTAAAGGTATTCAAATGACAAGGGTGCCCAAATTTATGCACCTGCCTAATTTTGTTTGAATAATTACTGTATAATTAATCACTTGAATAATTAATCACTTTCTGTAAAACCTATAAACTTAATTTCACTTCTCAAATATCACAGTGTTCATCTGCTATATGATATATTTACCTGAAATTGCTGAGCTGGACAACCAATGATTTATAAAGAAAAATCATAAAAATTACCAGGGGTACCCAAACTTTTTCATACGACTGTAGCAAAGACCATGCCAAGAGTCTACTACTCCCTATGATTGTGCCATCGAATTACTCCCGGGTGCACATTTGTGCACTAGCCGCCTCTATAACCTATCCTGCAGTGAAAGGGATTCCATGGAAATTACATTGCTGAATGCCTGGCTGCTGGCAGTATTTCTGACCTTAGTTAATGACGTCCTCAGAGATACCCTCAAACGCTTCGTTGTCATCTACTTAGACGACATCCTAATCTTCTCCTGCTCTGAAGAGGAACATCTCAGGCTAGTGTTGTCACATCAAGGCAGAGAAGTGCGAATTCTATGCCAGCCCCATCGCCTTTCTCAGCTTCATCATCCAGAGGGGGTGCATCAAAGTGGACCCAGCAAAGATCCGGGCAGTCGCAGAGTGGCCCATTCCCCCGGGTCGGAAGAACTCCAACACTTCCTGGGATTCACAAACTTCTACCGGCGTTTCATCAGAGACTACAGTAAGGTTGTGGCACCTCTTACCCAATTGACTTCCACAAAGACTCCATTTAAATGGACCCCCGAGGCCGAGAAGGCCTTCTCTCGGCTAAAGAATCTGTTTACCTCAGCGCCAGTCCTCATTCAGCCTGATCCAAGTAAACAATTTATTGTGGAGGTCGACACTTCAGACTCGGGTGTGGGCACCGTCCTGTCTCAACGTGTGATCTCAGACAGTAAGCTTCACCCCTGCGCCTTCTTTTCCAGACATCTCACTCCTGCAGAGGCCAACTATGATGTCAGGAACTGGGAACTACTCATTGTCAAGCTAGCCCTGGAAGAATGGAGGTACTGGTCAGAGGGTTTGGAATTGCCATTTGTAGTATGGACTGACCATAAGAATCTGGCATATACCCAAACAGCCAAGAGGCTTAACTCTCGTCAGGCCAGGTGGGCCCTCTTCTTCTCACGCTTCAACTTTACTTTGACCTATCGTCCCAGTTCCAGAAATGTCAAGCCGGATGCCTTGTCTCACCATTTCTTGATTGTCAATCTCAAAGACTCCACTGACCCTATCCTCCCTGCCGCCCGTCTGGTGGGCCGACTGAACTGGGAGGTCCAGAGTACAGTCAAGGAGGTGCATGGGACTGAGCCCGACCCCGGAGGAGGACTGCCTGATCGCTTTTATGTGCCCATGACGGCCAGGACCAGCATGCTCCAATGGGGACACTCTTCCAAAGTTCGCCTCTCACCCTGGAAATCACCGTACTTTGGCCCTTATGAAGAGGTACTTCTGGTGGCCAGCTATGGACAACGATGTGAAAAGGTTTGTGGCCATGTGTGCCACTTGTGCTTGTATTATGACCACGCACCAGTCCCTGGCCAGACTCCTTCAGCCCCTCTTCATTCCGGGCTGTCCCTGGTCACATATCGCGACAGATTTTGTCACAGGGCTCCCCGATTCTGGCGGCAAGACTGTCATTCTCACAGTCATAGATTGTTTCTCCAAAGCTGTCTGCCTCATATCCTTGTCAAAGTTACCCACAAACTCTGAAATAGCAGAGATACTCATTTGATCAGGTGTTTAAAATCCACAGGATTCCTACGGATATCGTTTCTGATCGGGGACCCCAGTTTACATCCCATGTCTGGAAGGCCTTCTGCAAGGTAATCAGAGCTACGGTGAGTCTCACCTCTGGGTTTCTCCCCCAGTCTAATGGACAGGCCGATCAGGCCAACCAAGAAATTGAAGCCACTCTGCACTGCCTGTCAGCTCAAGAGCCCACTAAGTGGAGTCGTCACCTGGCCTGGGCTGAGTATGGCCACAACACTCTCACGAACTCCACCATGGGCCTCTCGCCCTTCAAAGCATCGTTGTGGTACCAGCTGCCCTTTCGTGGATCTGGAAGCTGATGTGGCAGTCTCCTCAGTGCAACATCAACTCCGGAGGTGCCAAAAGACCTGGAACGCCACCAGGGCGGCCCTCCTCAAGGCTCGTGGGAACGCCCAGCTCTCAGCCAACCGCCTGGACCCAAGTACACTCTGGGGCAGTTGGTCTGGCTCTTGGCACAGAATGTACCTGTCAAGGTAGAGTCCAAGAAACTGGCACCACGTTTCATAGGTCCATTTGTCGTTGATAAGATTATTAATGAAACTTCTGTTAAGTTAAAGTTCCCACGTCATATGCATATTCACCCCACTTTTCATGTGTCACAGATCAAGCCAGTGGCCTCCTTGAGCCTGAGCCCTCCGGCTAAGTCCCTACCACCCGCCCAGGTCATTGACGGCTCCACGACCTACACAGTCCGCAAACTGTTGAAGCCACACTTTCAAGGCTCTGGGTTCCAGTACCTCGTTGATTTCCCCCAGGTAGTGTTTCATTCTATCTGGTTCAGTTTTTGTGCCAAAGCAGAGAAATCAGTTTAGGAAGATAAATCAGCTTTAAATAGTATTATGTGAACTGTTTTTCTAAACACTGCTGATCAGAGTCTGGTCTCTGGTCTCTAGTTAAGTCTCTGGTCAATCAGTGAGTCGAGTCCAAGTCGAGTATCAAGTCCCATGAAAGTGAGTCAAGTCTCTTGTAAGCAAGTCTGAGTCGAGCCAGAGCTGTGTCTTGAGTCTCTAGTGAGCACTGTGAAACAGCACAATAGATGTGAGTATGACACCTTCCACAATAGGACAAATACTGTGACAAATGTCAATAAAAAATAGTAATGTCAATATGAAATAATTGATTCTGCCAAATATTTGTGGAGTAATGCAGGCTTCATATTCTCCAGGCGTGCCCAAAACCTTTGTGCAACACTGTGGATTACTCATCATCACCACACAAGTCAGTAATCTCAAGCTAGTTAGGAACATAATGTTACGAAAACAGAGCCTAATAAATCATCAGGGCTAACTCACCAATCAGTTCAGCGATAGCGCTGAAGGGCCAGGTGTGACTGGTGGAGTTTGTGTGCAGGTAATTCGGATTAACCTTAAAGACGGAAATAGAACAGGGTCATTCCAGTCCAGAGTTTATTGAAAGCCCTATAAACTTTTAGAGATCTGTAACACTATGTCAGTGTTTTGGTTGTTACTCCAAAAAGTAACCCATTACTGATTACTCATTATTTAACTAAAATTGTAATGGGATTACTTTACTCATTACATCCTGGAAAATTTAAATACTCATTACTTTACTTTTAAGTTGCACTCAAAAACCCATACAAATATACTGGAATCAAATCCAGAAACTCATCTGAAAGTTAAAAAATGATAGACAATATTTATTTGCATAGTTTATAAAAAATATGTAGCAGTAGCAGCAACATTAAACATGTATAACATAAATTTCACTATAACTGGTGTGGATTTGAGTAGAAAACCTACAGTCACGTTGATGAACTTTGACCTTAACACACCATAATAACTGAAGAAAAAAAAATTGAGTAATGAGTTCTAAACCCTTAATACCCCACAGAGCCAAATAGCCCTAACCCAGAAATACTGGTTTAGGGTTTAGGTTTACAGCCAAGTCCTTGCATCATATAAGCCAACAAGTTTGTTTATGAACTTCCACCTTTCTTCTTCTTCTTCTTCTTCTTCTTATTATTATTATTATTATTATTATTATCATCATCATCATCATTATCATCATCATATATGCTGCTACTGTCCATTTTGTGTGCACAATGTATATTCTGTACAATAATAACAAATCTAAAACAAATTGTTCCAAAATCCCATCACCTGAGAAAGAATCATAGAAGCTGAAAGGAAACCTGATAACAAATGTAAACGAGGAAACAAAACTGAAAGTAACTCATCAGATGATCTTCATCTGCACTGACAGTATGTTTCCCATTAAAGAGTTGTTTGACTTTCACAATATAAATCTATTATGTTCTTTACATAACGCACTATATAATGCCAAACTGACTGAGGCAGAAAGTCCGTAACACTCGATGTACCTCACAGGTAGTTTTTTAATGTCATAGACAGAGTTCTCCTCCCCAATATAATCATTGTAAATATCAGTATATACTTTTAAATAATGTGTAACAATGCACATTGAAATAACTTATTTACAAATAAGCACATATTTAAGTTGCCATTACATTTGGTTCCAGCTTGCTTTTAAAGAGGGTTACAGTAAATACATATTTCTGATTAAAACCCAGTTGGATTTAGTTCTGTGACTGATTGAAGTAGGCTACTTCTTCTGCTTTTATAACTGTACTTAGAGCTCATAATATGTTCTTATAAAACTAATGTAGCAGATTCTGGGATTAGCACATATTTAATGACTACAGTACAAATTCATACTGAAACCACCTTCATAATAGTTCTCAATTATTCTGTTAGCTGCATAGAAAGACTATACACACAAACAGCCATGTACATTCTTGATATTACTTGTAGATTATTAAATTTATAGCACTTAGGCTCATGTCAGAGCTTCTTTTAACTCCACAAAAAGTTTTGATAAAACATTTACTAAAGACAGTAGCTATTTAAACCCATTATGTTCCCGGACCAGTGCTGTGGGGTCATTAGTAAAGCTTTACTCTTCTGTTCCACTGCTTCCCCTTTTGTCTTTGCAGAGGAAACAGAAAATGACTCAAAAATGGTATTAAATAAAATAGGGAGGATATTACTGCCTTTCTGCCACAGCTGGTTTGACTCCCTATAGGTGAACCATTTTGGAGCATGTTCATTTGTGTGCACAATTTATATTCTGTACAATAATCCCAAATCTAAAACAAATTGTTTCAAAACCCCATCATCTGAGAAGGAATCATAGAAGCTGAAAGGAAACCTGATAACCAGTGTGAAGAAGGAAACAAAACTGAAAGTAACTGAAAGATGATCTTCATCTGCACTGACAGTACATCTCTTATTAAAGACTTATTTGACTTTCACAATATAAATCTATTATTTCTTTAAATGATGCACTTCATAATGTCTTTTGTGTTTTCACAGGATACAGAAAATTACTCAAAAAAGGTATTAAATTAAATATGGATGATATTACTGTCTTTCTATAACAGCTGGTTTGACTCCCTATAGGTGAATCATTTTGGAGCGTGTTATGAATGTGAAACGAATGTAAAACTAACTTTCCTGTGGCTGACATTTGGTTTTAATTTTAATGTTTAATAATCTGTTAAACAACTGTACAAATTTACACACAGGGAACATGGAAGAATGAATACATATTTAATTTTGCGCCGACCATTTCCATCCTCTGTTTTTTCCAATTATCAGGATAAATCTATTTAAAATGTAAATTTAATACAGTAATTTACTCACCGTGCTGATTGGAATTGCTCCGTGTGTTTGCACAACCATTTTAGCAAGTGTGTGTTTTGAGGGAGGATCCATTGTTGCCAACCTTTTTCAGAGGACAGTAGCTAACGACGAAACCTAAAGCCTATTTGTATGTTTCCTTTGAATTACTCTTGATCTAGTGAGCTGAGTGCTTACCTGAGCTCACCTTATATGCTATAGAATGACGTAACAGAAACAGCCCCTTTAAGGAGGAGCCAACAAACTGAAACTGTAGAGGGCATGAAGCAGGCATAAATGTTAGTTTAGGTCACTGGTTCTTCAGCGTTTATTCACAGATTATTCTGGTAAGGAGGATACGTTACAGTGTGGCAAAAAAGTATTTAGACAGCCACTGATTGTGCAAGTGCTCCTACTTAGAAAGATGAGAGAGGTCTGTAATTTTCATCATAGATACACTTCAACTATAAGAGACAAAATGAGAAAAAAATCCAGGAAATCACATTGTAGGATTTTTAAAGAATTTAATTGTAAATTATGGTGGAAAATAAGTATTTTGTCAATAAATTTGGTTCAACTCAATACTTTGTAACATAAACTTCGTTGGCAATGACAGAGTTCTTCACCAGGTTGGACAACACTGTAGCTGGTATTTTTGGCCCACTCCTCCATGCAGATCTGCTCTAGAGCAGTGATGTTTTGGGGCAACATGGACTTTCAACTCCTCTCCACAGATTTTCTATGGGGTTGAGGTCTGGAGACTGGCTAGGCCACTCCAGGACCTTGAAATGCTTTTTACGGAACCACTCCTTCATTGCCCCGAGCGGTTGGTGTTTGGGATCATTGTCATGTTGGAAGACCCAGCCATGTTCCATCTTCAATGATGGAAGGAGGTTTTTTGGCTTAAAATCTCACGATACATGGCCCCGTTCATTCTTCCCTTAACACGGATCAGTCATCCTGTCCCCTCTGCAGAAAAACAAGCCCCAAAGCATGATGTTTCCACCCCCATGCTTCACAGAGGTAGGTATGGTACAACTCAGCATTCTTCTTCCTCCAAACACGGCGAGTTTTTTAATACCAAAAAGTTTCAAAGTTTCAAAATTTCATCTGACCACATGACATTCTCCCAATCCTCTTCTGGATCATCCATATGCTCTCTGGCAAACTTCAGACAGGCCTGGACATGTACTGCTGGCTTAAGCAGGGAACACGCCTGGAACTGCAGGATCTGAGTCCCTCAATGTTTTCAAATAAAAGAAAAGAAAAGAAACTCTCAAATCAAACCTCATAAAACTCTCGAAATATTCAATACGGAAATGTAATGACAGTTTCAAATAGTAATGGAGCCTGTGTGTGTGTGTGTGTGTCCAGTTTCTTAAGCGCTTGCTGTGGCCAGAGAGGGGGGTCAAAGCCGAGGAGTGGAACTGTACCGTTGACGTTTTCACATGCCACTGGCTTTTCCTACATGACACAGTGGCACTTGCCACTGCCACAAGCGGTACATGACAGTTACTGGCAATGGCTCCATTATCATGCCAATGCAAAGGCTTACATGACAGTGGCACGTGACGGTGGGTAACCGCCCCTATGTGTTCTGTGACGATCAATATAGTGGCAAGGCTTAACATGGCTCGTATGCACTACAACTTTTAAAACAAATAACTTAAACCACTTAACATGCAGACTCCCTGCATGTCTTTTAGATAATTTCAGCAAAATATGGGGTTTTGTTTTATATAACTCTATGTTTTAGGATCATTTACATTTTAGAATACAGTTAGATGTCCTTCACATAAAACCTGAATGGTGAAATAGTATATTTGTAGAACTATGATTTACTGAACTATTTTGTAAATACTTTGTGTTGTGCATTTGAGGTGAGGTTTATTTTAATTTCTGAATGTTTATAAACTATGCTATTCAATAAAGGCTTTGCTTTAAGCCATTTCACTTTTGTAGCCTATAATGTTTAACTTTATAACTATTGTGTCTGCTGCTGTCACTGCTGGCAGCATCTGCTGAGTATTATTATTATATATACACAATATAGTATGGTATATATACCCCCCTAGCGGTACATGACAGTTGCATGCCAATGCCAATGGAAAGGCCCAAGTGGCACATGCCACTGTCACAAGAGCCACCTAGCGGGGCTGCAGTGGCTTGGGCTTTGCATGACAGTGGCAAAGTGACAGTGTCACTAGCGCCCCAGTTTTTTTTCTTTTGTCTTGCATTTGTATATATTTTACATTAGTATAGTTTTATCAGTTTTTTTGTCTGTCTTTCTAGGCAGTTTTATTAAAAATTACATTGTGTAAATCTGTGGCCCTTTTTTGCCTTCCTAAAGGGTTGAAGGGTGGGTTTGCCCGAGCTCCACAACCTAGAACCACCACTGCTTGTAGTGGCTCACTAACTACCATAAAAAACAGCATATTACATGATTTCCACAAGACTGTAGCTGATTTTTTCAACTATGTGTGAATATTTTCTCATGTTGCTGGTGGTGATTTCTACCAGAGAAACATGCAATTTATTGTTTTCACACAAGAACTTTTTTATTAGCAAATATCAAATAGAAAATAATTTTTTAAAAATTATACGGAAAAAATATAATATCCAAAATCTAAATAAGTACAATTAAAAAATAATTAAATAAAACAACAGTCTCCAGTGGACAGTGATGTTTTCTGCTGCCATATCAGCAGAGTCCCGTCGTGTCCTGAGATTATTGTGATAGTCACCTTAAAAGATAATATGACATCAGAAACAGTACCCAGCTTCATAACTTTTATGCATGTGTTAATAATGTGCTTACTCTGGAAGCAGGACATCAACACCAGATTCAAGTCTTGACAGTCATTTTCCCCCCCAGGCTCAGAGCATTTTTTAATTTTGTCTATCAATGAAAGTGTCATAAACACAACGTTTTGGATGCATGGCAAAAAAGCAAGGAATTAGTAAATTTTTGTTTAGAGAAAAAGGGCAGGGAACGCAGGGGGTCTTCGCCCCCCCCACCCACCACCTACCATTCACGCCCCCCCCCCCCCCCTCCCTTTCTCCCCCGCTCTTTCACTCATCCCCCACTCTTCCCTCCCCCGCACTGCCCCTCCCATCTCTCACACCTCCCCCACCCTCCCCTTCCCTTTTTCACCCCCCCCCTCACCCCCACCCCGTCCCCCTCCTCTCCCCCCCACCCCTCCCCACCCCTCCTCACCTATAGCTCAAAAATCACTACACACACACACACTAAATGGAAAACAAACTTTAACATTTAAATATTACATGGGCTAGGGACACCAGAACTTTGTTGGCCTATGATATGAAAAACTTTTTATATATGCAGTAAAACATTGACACCATAATGAGTAGGACAGCAATAAACAATAAAACTTAAAACTGCTCACGTACAGCGTGTTTGATGCAACAGTCAAACAAATAAGCAAAAACAAAACGACAGTAATGCAATATGAACAGTTAATAGACTATGATCACAAAAAATGGCACTTGCTTGACGAATTCAGAAATGCATGGTGTAATTTGGTTTTATATACTGTCTCATCAGTTTGTGGCTTATTTATCATGCTGCAGTTTTGACTTGTGGACCCATTTAACGTACTCTCGACCTGTCCACATGTTGTGGATTTGCGGTGAGGTAAACGGCAAAAGCAAAAAGTTATTCAGAGTTGTTTTGTTTTGTTTTTGTTTGTGCTGTTTATCAAAAACATGAGTCATGTTTTGGACAACTCTACAAATTTATCTACTTATTTATCAGCTCCATTAATACCACTTGTTTTTAATAAATGCATTCAGTTATTATTAATAATCATTATATTATATTAGTAGTCGCGCATTACTTACACTGAAGTTTGTGGCGTCATCTAAAACCTATTTTACGGTACCCCGGCAGAAAGCTGCTCGCGCTTTTAGTAGCTACAGAGATGTGTTACAAGCTAGGCCTGTGTGTAGAATAATATTAAATGTTGGGACAGTCAGATCTACTCTGTTATTATTCATTTTAATCTCTTAACTTTATTTTTTATATAATATTTTTATACATAATAAAAGCTATATTTTTAATCACCACCTACCTTCTTCAAATTAATTGTGTTTTTGTACTTTGACATTGTCAAGAAAGGAGATGGCAAAGTTATAATTTAAAATTCCATAAAGTATGCAAATCAAATGACCCCACTATGTTGTTGAAGAACACTTTCCTGTGTACTCGTGTTGTGACTTTCAAGTGTTTTTTTACTGTAGGAATTTGTAGTAGCTAATGGGGTGGCACATTCTTGTAAAAATATTCAGTTCTGTATAGAGCACAAATTGGAAGCCCTAAAAAACCATGCAAATAAAAAGTAAACATACAGGTTTGGATGTCCCCTCTGACACGAAGTGCGAAACTCTAAACCCCACTCAACAAAGTGTTTACCAACCATAGTTTTCCATAGTAACCTGACCTTTATGACCTGACTCGAACTGTGCTGCCCTAATGAAAGGTAGTGACCTTTATCCAAGAAGTTGAATCTGTTCATCTGGACATAGATTTTTCTTTGAGAAGATTGGAGAGAAACGAAACCTTCACTTTCCGTCAACTCATCTAAGTGAACTTCTTCAGTCTCAGCAGTTGGAAAAACTTCCCCAATCTTATATACACAGCACCTTTGCATAACGACTGGTTTACCAGCACCATTGCATAACAATGGGACCGGTGATCATTTTAATAATGCAGATTGACAATAGCCATTAACGACAATGGCCACGTGTGCCATGCACACAGGATTGGGGAAGGGCTTGTGATGGCTCCATTGTAAGAAGGTGAGAGGTGTATGTTGTACTCTGAGTCCTCCTCCTCAGTTCAGGGATGGACGTTCCCCTTTTTACAAAAATGGCTTTCTTTTACTCCGCGCTCAAACCATCATTCCTCCCTATCAAGGATCTGCACGTCTTCATCCTTGAACAGAGTGGCCACTGGCCTGTAGGTGGGTGTAAACCGCAGAGTCCCCCCTGACCTGATGAGGTAGCTCTTCTATGTTGTGCCATCCGTTTTTGCCAGTGGCTGTTTGGTTTCCTCCCCGCTGTACAATTCCTGGCAATCCTCCTGGCACTTAACAGCGTACACTACATTACTCTGTTTTGTGCTGGGGGACCCGATCCTTGGGTGGACCAGTTTCTGGCATAGCGTGTTTGTTGGGGTTTGAAAGCCACTGAGACGCGATGTTTTTGGCAAATATGCATCTCAATTGTTCCGATGTTTGTGGCACATATGGAATCACCACTGGTTTACGCTTAGACTGTGCGGTTGTTGTTCTCCTCTCGTCGATCTGCTGGGCACTGTTTGGGCGTCTTAACCGGCTTTAACAAAGGCCCACTTTCGGATAACCGGATAGGCCGCTGTGTCAGTGGGGGGACGCTGTCTGCTCGATGGTACAGTGTCCTGATGACTCCTAGTTTGTGTTCCAGTGGATGATGAGAGTCAAACCTTAAGTACTGATTCGTATGTGTTGGCTTTACAGTAAAACATCGACTTTCAATCGCCCCCCCATCTCCAATCACAACCTCACAATCCAGAAGGCTAACCTGCCGTTCTTCACATCCTCCCTGGTGAACTTTAATAATGTGTTTGTTTACTGAGTTGATGTGGGTCGGTGATGAAATGTGGCACTTCCTAAGATTTATTTTTACCAGGTGTAATCCACAATATGAACC
The DNA here is from genome assembly GCA_025084515.1 of Ancistrus triradiatus. Taxonomy (NCBI): domain Eukaryota; kingdom Metazoa; phylum Chordata; class Actinopteri; order Siluriformes; family Loricariidae; genus Ancistrus; species Ancistrus triradiatus. Next base: position 60,389 of record JAJAGP010002952.1, read on the forward strand.
AATGGCTGGGTGGTGTTCCTGAATAGGATCTTAGTGGGCTTCTTTTCCACTTCTTCCATACCAGGTTGGCCACGATGGTGAAACTGGGGGGCCCATGGCACCCCCTTGTTTCTGCATATAGTTAAACTGAGTCTCTGTATGTGAAATAGGTGATTGAAGACACAGCTCTAGAAGCAAACACACCTGGTCCGAGTTAAGGGTGGTCCTATTGCTGCGAGAGTGGGGTTCATTCTGTAGTTTCACTCGACTATACCTCTACTGCCTCAGCAACTGGAACGCACGTGAAGAGAGATGTTGACATCAACGAGACCATTGTTTTCATTCGTCTCCATAATGACGTCCCCCTCACCTTATCCACGAAATCCATGGTGTTCTGGATGTGATGATCCGTGCTGCCTACCAACAGGTTAAGGATCGATGCCAGAAACTTAGCGATGTTTTAGGTCACTGAGTTGATCATACACACAATGGGTCGCAATGGCACATCCTCGTTTTATGTATCTTAGGTAAACCATACAGACTAGGTGTAGCCTCCCCTGGGTTAAAACAATCTGTGGTACATAGGCCGATCAATTGCCTTGGCCTGTTCTAAAAGCTTCAGACAATCTATCACCCTCTTCTCTGTACCCACTACCAGGATCTTGTTTCAGGGGCTCATAAGTGTTAGTGTCTCTAAGGAGAGTCATAACTTTCTCATGATAGTCTGTCTGGTTTAATAAAACAGTGCACCTGCCTTTGTCCGCTGGAAGGATGATGATGTCATTATCCTTACTGAGAGTCGTGAGTGCATTCCTTTCCTCTCTTGGGGAAGTTTTCCAACTGCTGAGACTGAAGTCACTTAGATGAGTGACGAAACGTTTCTCCAACAAAATCTATGTCCAGATGAACAGATTCAACTTCTTGGATTTTCTTACCTGGATCATTGAGCATGCATCAAGACGTAGTGACCTTAGTGGGATCAAGTTTCACAACATAAGAGTTACACAACATGTTAAACTACAGAAGACAAGCTTCCAGTGACCACATAATCCATCAAATCTAAACAGATTTTATTCACCTGTAAAGCAGCACAACTCTTAACTTTCCTTCTGGGATTAATAAAGTGATCTGTATATCTATTATTTAATTGTAATACTAGAAAAGCTTTGCTTACTAGGAAAAAATAACATGAAAATAAGTTTTTCATACCAAGTTGATAATGCTGATTGTTAGGTACAGATTACAAAACATTCAAGAGGATTCATAGGTATTATAAATTAAAACTCCTCCTTATACATTTATGATGACATTTTCTAAGTGGTATAAAACAACAAAGGGCTGTGTATTTTTCATTCCATGACAAACAAATTCGATTTCATTATATAAAAAAATCAATGGATATCATACCTTGAGTGTGACATGCCTACCTGGCATGAGAATGTTTAAGACTAAAACTATTTTAATAATAATACTTTATATAATATTTATGGACAATTTGCAGAATAAAATAGGATTTTACCATTCCATTACTCCAAATTCTTACAGTAAATATGTCTGAAATCATGAGTACCAGAATCAGTAATATTCAAGAATATAGTTGTTACGCCGTGGAGAGGAAGGAGGAAAACGCAGGCCGAGGATGGAGGTAAGGCAGGCTTTATTGGTACTGACAAAGGTTTGCGAGGCGGTGTTTGGAGAGCTAGGTGACTAGGGTAGAGAACCTTGTCGTGTAGCGGAGACTTGGAGAGTGAGATGGTGTATTTATGCAGGAGATGAAAATGGGATCCAGGTGGGAGTGATTAATATGATGGTGAGGCAGAGCGAGACAAGGTGCGAGCGGGTGGGGCGGCGCCGGAGGCGGGCGTGACAGTGCCCCCCCTCGAAGGACTCATGCAGGCGGGAGCGCGGCGAGAGTCGGGGAGTGACGAGGACTTGCGCGGGCGGCCCCGTGGCCTGGGAGCCGGCCGGTCGGGCCGGGCGGCGTGGAAGTCTTGGACAAGGAGGGGATCCAAAACGTCCTTGGCGTCGACCCAGCTGTTCTCCTCCGGACCGTAGCCCTCCCATTCGACCAGGTACTGGAGGCGCGTGGCCCATCGGCGAGAGTCCAGGAGGCATCGGACCGTGTAGGTGGGAGCCTCCGGCGGGCCGGAGGGTGGAGGCTGGTCCAAAGGAGAAGACTCGGCCAGCGGACCACGAACCCAGGGCTTTAGGAGGGAGACATGGAAGACGGGAGAGACACGGAAATGTGAAGGCAGTTGTAAACGGTATGTGACATTGTTGAGTTTATGGGTGATGCTGTATGGACACAGAAAGCGTGGAGAAAAAGGGGTACTTCCCTGTGAGGTGCGCAGTCCTTGGGAGGAGAGCCAGACACGGTCCCCGGGCTGGAAGTCGGGAGCGGAGCGGCGGCGGCGGTCAGCGTGCCTTTTGTACCGACGGATGGCCTTGTCGATATGTAGGTGTACCTGGCACCAAACGTCCTCACTGCGGCGAAACCACTAGTCAACGGCCGGGGCGTCCGATGGTGTGGAGTCCCAGGGCACGAAGGGAGGCTGGTATCCTAGGACGCATTGGAAGGGCCGGAGGGAGTTTTGGGCTATCTCGGCCCATGGAAGGAACTGTGGCCAGTTGAGCGGGTTATGGAGGCAGTAGCACCGCAGAAATTTCTTGAGCTCCTGGTTAGAGCGCTCGCATTGTCCATTGGTCTGGGGATGGTACCCAGAGGAGAGGCTGACGGTGGAACCCAGCTTTTCCAGGAATGCGCGCCACACCGCAGAGGTGAACTGGGCCCCCGGTCGGTGAGGACGTCTTCAGGGATGCCGAAACAATGGAAGACGTGCACGAAGAGATGCTCGGCTGTCTGGAGCGCGGAAGGGATCTTGGGAAGAGGGACAAAGCGGACTTCACGGGAGAAACGGTCTATGATGGAGAGAATGACGGTGAATCCGTGAGATGAAGGGAGGTCCGTGATGAAGTCTAGGGCGATGTGGGACCAGGGTCTTTGCGGCACGGGCAAGGGATGGAGCAGACCGGAGGGGAGAGTGCGAGGGGTTTTTGCTTGGGCGCAGGTACTGCAGGAGGCGACGAAGCAGTGGACGTCCCTGCGCATGTTTTCCCACCAGAAGCGCGCGGAGAGCAGTTGATGGGTGCGCGTCTCTCCGGGGTGACCAGAGCAGAGAGAGAGATGAGCCGAGGCAAGGAGGTGGTCGCGAAGGTCCTGGGGCACGAATTTTCTGTCCGGCGGGCAGGATGGTGGAATGCGCATCTGGGAGAGTCTTTCCTCCAGCTCCTGCTCAAAGTCCCACTGGATCGCTCCGATAGTGCATGAGGACGGGAAGACGGGTGCAGGTGGTTCTTCGGAGGCTGGTCCGGGATCGAGACTTCGGGAGAGCATGTCGGCCTTGGTGTTCTTTGTTCCTGGGCGGTAGGTGACGGAAAAAAGGAACCTTTAGAAAAAAAGGGACCAATGGGCCTGGCGGGCGTTGAGGCGCTTGGCTGATCTGAGGTACTCCAGGTTCTTGTGGTCGGTTAGCACGGTGAAGCGGTGTTTGGAACCTTCCAACCAATGCCTCCACTCTTCCAGGGACAGTTTGATCGCCAGCAGTTCTCGGTCGCCCACGTCATAATTGCGTTCGGCGGGGGTCAGTTTGTGCGAGAAGTAGGCGACGGGACGCAGTTTGGGCGGATCGCCGAGCCGTTGGGACAGGATGGCACCCACGCCGGTAGAAGATGCGTCCACCTCCAGGACGAAGGGAAGGTCCGGATTCGGATGGCCCAGGACGGGAGCTCGGATGAAGGCGACCTTGAGTGCCCTGAAAGCTCACTCAGCTTTGGAGGACCAGCGGAGGGAGCGCAGCTTACCCTGCAGAAGCGCGGTGAGGGGCGCCACTGTGCGGCTGAAGTCCCTGATGAAACGCCGGTAGAAATTCGCAAACCCCAGAAAGCGCTGTAGTTGCTTGATGGATCCCGGTGTTGGCCAGTCCAAGACAGCGGTCAGTTTGGCAGCGTCCATGGCAACGCCTGAGGGAGAGATCATGAAGCCCAGAAAGCGGACCGACTGAGTGTGGAAGTCACACTTCTCCGCCTTCACGCGGAAATGATGGGAGAGAAGCCGTTCGAGCACCTGGCGCACCTGTTTGACGTGGGTGTCGAAGTCCGGGGAATATACGAGGATGTCGTCGAGATAGACCATGACGAATCGGCCAAGCATGTCCCAGAGCACGTCGTTTATAAATGCCTGAAAGACAGACGGGGCGTTGGCCAGCCCGAAGGGCATCACCAGGTACTCGTAGTGTCCGCTGCTGGTGCTGAAGGCCGTTTTCCATTCATCGCTTTCTTTCATACGGATAAGGTTATAGGCATTCCGAAGGTCGAGCTTGGTGTACCAGTGCGCTGCACGGAGGTGCTCCAGGGCCGAGGGCACCAGTGGAAGCGGGTAGGCATAGCTGCGAGTGATCCGATTCAGTCCCCGGTAGTCGATGCACGGCCTGAGGCCGCCGTCACGTTTGGGCACGAAGAAGAAGCCTGCCGAGACGGGCGAGGTGGAAGGTCGGATGAAGCCAAGGTCCAGGTACGTTATATATTCCGACATGGACCTCTCTTTGGTGGCAGACAGCGGATACAGGCGCGCCTTGGGTAGAGAGGCATCCGGCAGGAGATCGATGGCGCAGTCATAAGGACGGTGTGGAGGAAGAGAGGGAGGAGAGGCCGATCCGAAGACTGGAGCCAAGTCTGCGTACTGATCGGGCACGTTGGGAGGAAGAGGATCAGGCTGGGTGACCGGGAGGGAGTTGACTTGTAAGGCAGGTCGGAGGATGCAGCATTCTTGGCAACGAGACGACCAGCGGATGAGCTCGTGGGCTGACCAGGAGATGAGTGGGTCGTGGTGTCGAAGCCATGGGAGTCCCAGGATGAGAGGATACGTCAGAGATCCGACCAGGTAGAGAGAGAGGGTTTCCTGGTGCACCGCACTGGTAAGCAGGCAGAGAGGAGTCGTGACACGGGTAAGGAAGCCCGAGCCGAGAGGTCGACTATCAGCAGAGGTGATGCGGCGCTTATGGGGTAGTGTAGTGCAGGGTATCTTCCACTGGGAGATGATGTGATTGACGATGAAGTTCCCCTGCGCGCCGGAGTCGATCAAGGCTGTAAGAGGTAAATCCCCGTGAGCAAATCGTAAAACCACAGGCAGAGTAAAAGAAGTCTCAAGCGAGGTTTGACTCACCCGGGGTGTGCGTGCCGGGACCCTGGCACGAGCGCTGGCTGGTCCAGGTGGTGGAGCGAGATCGCAGGCGGGGTGCAGGTGGCGGTCCGAGCCGCAGTAACAGCACAGACCCTGCTCGAAACAACGCCGGCGCTCCTCTGAGGGCAGGTGTCCGCGAGCGAGTTCCATAGGCTCGGGGGGAGGCGAAGGCTCGCGAGGAGGAGAAGGAATGGGTCGAGGAGCGGGGGTGGAGCGTGGAGCGAGGAGCTGGTCCAGGCGGATGGTGATGATGATGAGCTCCTCCAGTGACAGGTTCAAGTCCCGCCCGGCCAGTTCTCTTCGGAGGTCGGGACGCAGACCCTGGTGGAAAGCGGCGAGAAGAGCAGGTGTGTTCCATCCACTCTGAGCCGCCAGGGTGCGGAAGTGCAAGGCGTAGTCGGCAGCGGAGTGGCGACCCTGCCGTAGAGTGAGGAGTACCTCCCCTGAGGACCGCCCCTCCCGGGGGTGCTGGAAGACGGTGTGGAAGGCCGTCAAAAAGCTATCGTAGAGTCTGGCCTCCTCGGCTTGTTGCGCCCAGATGGCCGTGGCCCAATCGAGGGCTCGTCCGGTGAGGAGGGACACTATCAGGGCGATACGGGCCGCATCGGACTCTGGTGGTGAGCTGGCGAAGTACAACTGGCATTGGAGGAGGAAGCCCTCGCAGCGTTCTGGGTTGCCGTCATACTTCTCCGGCAGAGCGATCCGGTAAGCCGCTGAAGGCGGCCGAGGAGGGCTGGGAGGAAGTGGAACTGACGCGGGGGCCTCTGCAGCGGGGGAAGGCGTTAGCTGGGACACGCTGTGTTAACTCGCTGACGGAGGGGACCAGCGTGTTGAGCGAGCGCTGATTGTCTGCGAGCACGGAGACCGCTTGAACCACTTCCTGGATTTGAGCACGGAGTTCGGCTAGCTGTTCAGTTGTGGAAGCGTCGGGGTGGGAGCCAGCGGCTGCTGCCTCCATGTTACCGGCTACACGAACTGTTACGCAGTGGAGAGGAAGGAGGCAAACGCAGGCCGAGGATGGAGGTAAGGCAGGCTTTATTGGTACTGACAAAGGTTTGCGAGGTGGTGTTTGGAGAGCTAGGTGACTAGGGTAGAGAACCTTGTCGTGTAGCGGAGACTTGGGGAGTGAGATGGTGTATTTATGCAGGATATGAAAACGGGATCCAGGTGGGAGTGATTAGTATGATGGTGAGGCAGAGCGAGGCAAGGTGCGAGCGGGTGGAGCGGCGCCGGAGGCGGGTGTGACAATAGTAGAGTGATTTGATAACAATTTGATTTGCTTACTTTATTTCAAAAAGTGAGGTATATAGAATTGAAAAGACATTTTACATATGTTTGCCATCCCATTACTTCAAATTCCTACAATAAAACACTTTAAAAATTATAGCAAGCACACGAGAATGTGCTGAAAAAAATAATGGTGTGATTTGATAGAAATTTGATTTGTTTATTTTACAGAAGGTTAAAATTTTCCATTTGCATAATTTTGCCATCTAATTTCTTCATATTGCAAAAGTAAATACAAGTCATACCTATGTAGTTGTGATTTTTTTTTTAATATAGTGAATTTAACTGAAACATTTTTAATTTTTAATAACAGTCTTTCTGGTACTTTTCTTACTTATATTATGTCTATAAGCTGGAAAACTCAATGCTCATTTTAAATGAGTTTAGTTGTTAGTAGGCTATAATATTAAGATAGCGTCAGATTACCTTTCAATACATGAAAAAATGTAACTCATTTTTTTTTATAACTATGCAACAACATTTAATCAACCACTATATATAGTCATACATACTATATTGTGTATATATAATAATCAGCAACTTCAGCCTGCAGCACAATAGTTATAAAAGTTAAAAACATATAGGCTACAATCACTGAGAGCAAGTGAAATGGCTTAAAAACAAAGCCTTTATTGAATAGCAGTAATTATAAACATTCGGAAATTAAAATAAACATCAATGCACAACACAAAGTATTTACAAAATAGTTCAGTAAATCGCTAGTTCTACAATCACCTATTGTCACTTCATTCTTTCAACTCATTCAGGTTTATGTGAAGACACTCTAACTGTATTCTAAATTGTAAATGATCCTCTAAAAACATAGAGTTATATAAAAATAAACCCCCTAATTTTGCTGAAATTATCCAAAAGAACATGCAGGGAGTCTGCATGTTAAGTGGTTTAAGTTATTTGTTTTAAAAGTGTAGTGATACGAGCAATGTAAGCCTTTGCCACTTATATTGATCGTCACAGAACACATAGGGGCATCACGTGCCACTGTCATGTAAGCCTTGGCATTGGCATGCATTGCCAATGGAGCCATTGCAGTGACTCAGTACCGTAGGGGGCGATTCTGGCAGTGGCACGTGCCACTGGCCGGTTCCATTTGACATGCCAATGGAGTCATTGCAGTGGACTGTCCCACTGGTCAGTACCGGTAGGGGTTTGCTTCTGGCCAGTGGCAACGTGCCACTGTCATGTAGGAAAAGCCAGTGCATGTGAAATGTCACGGGTACAGTACACTCCTCGGCGTTAACAACTGAACTGCTGCTGTGGCCATTTTCGTTGGTGAACATATATGAATCCCCCAGGTGAAAATGATTCCTTGAGTCAGCAGGATGATTTGCCGCGATACTCACAGGGTCAGGAAGTTTGCAGAGAAACCGCTCAGTATCCGTGTTAACAGCGCACACGCAGGTACTCACGAGTCGCTGCTCTCACTTGCGGTTCACTGAAACAGCAATCCGGGTTAGTCCAGTCAGTTTCCCGCACATTCAGGAGTGATGACAAAACTTGGCGAAGTTCCTCGAACACGTGCTCCCCCGATCGGATGCTCAGTTTAGTCTCCGTTCCGTGTCCCGCTCTTCCTCTGCCGTTGGAGTGCGACATACACGGCTTAATAACCAAACCGACTGAAAGGTCGCTGTTTGGGCCGAAATACAAAGTATTCGAAGTCTCCAAACTTCGCGTCAGCTGCCGAGAGAATCACCAGAGGGATGCACGCGATGACCGCAAGACCTTCTTCTCCCTCTCCTCCTTGACACACCCACACACACACCCAGAGCCCCACCCAATCTCATGTCAGTGTAAGCAAAACTAAGACTACACTTTAATAATTGGATTACGTTTTGTAATTAAACTTTATTAATTAAATTATATATTAATTAATTAAAATACGGGGCACACCAAACCGATGTTTAAAATATAAATAATTACTGGCCGATCTGGAAACCAGGAAAAAGAAACAACAACACTTGATCAGTCTAGTTCTGAATAGTGAATTCCAAGTAGTTTTCTCGATCTTTGAATGAATGAACTCTCAAACCAGGCGGCAAATTCAAAAGGTTTATAAACAAGTTTATTAACTACAACCAAGGCAATACCGACAGATTATCTAATGTAATAACGAGTGTATCACAGAGTTAAAATCATAAAATGACGATGAACATGTATATATCACAGTATGGAGAACAGGGAATAATGGCAAGCGTACACATTACAGTAATAAAATTAAAAAAAACAAGATGACTCTATGTAACTTATCGGTCGCGCAATAATTACTAACGTTGAGATGTTACTGGTAACCTTAATTACGTTGAATGTAGATAGTGTGGTAAAAATTACTTAGGCGTGAATAAGTCTATGTTGAAGCATGGTTTAAAGATTAACAAATTAAGACCCGAGCATCAGGGAACCCAGAAAAGCCATAAATGGTACTCGTCTGGAAGGTCACTCGAGAGGTTCGGGGCATTCCACCCTGGCCCAGCCATCCAAAGGCACGATATTGGGGAGCTTTAGCGTCCATCTGGCACACCGTAACTCCGACCAGGCATCTTCAGCGGCTTAGCTCTTTGGGTTCTTGCCGATGGTTTGACCACGTTGACTTGGTGACTTAAAATGGCGTCCTTCCCGATTTAGGCTGAGGGCTTCACGCGTACTCGGCGTCTCGCATGCGTACAACTCAGGATTTATCTTGGCCACAGATAAAGGTGGAATTGGCGCGTTTCTAAGACCACGAGCTTCAACAAAAACTTGAAAAACTTGTATGAAACAAAAATGGTCGAGCTTAGAGTCTGGTTGGTCTTTTAACTATCTTCTAGTTCAGCGATACTGAACTACTTAAGACTGCTGTATACAGGAAACTTTAAAGTAAACGCGAAAACTTGAGTAAAATGAATAATCAAAAACGTTACAAAAAGGAAAAACTATAAAAGACAAAAGAAAGACTTAAAGAACATAAATAATTTGCTAGGGAGAAGGCCCTCCTTTTTGATAAATGGACTGCTGCTAGTAAAGTGACTACTCAGGAGTCACTAAGAGAGCTTATGCTTTTAGAAGAGTTCAAAAACTGTATGCCTGATCGTGTTGCGGTTTACTTGAATGAGTGTAAGGTTGCTACCCTTTCTCAAGCATCTGTATTGGCTGATGAATTTGTACTAACTCATAAAACTTTGTTTTTCCTCTAAGTCTAGACAACCATCTTCTGGTGAACAGAGGTCCAAACCAGAGCAGCCTGGAACTGAGAGTACCTCTAGTCGCACAAAAGTAAGGTCATCACTTATGGAATGTTTCTATTGTCACAAGACTGGCCATGTAGCGGCTAATTGTTTTGCTTTAAAGCATAAGCAGGACAGACAAGAAAAGGGGGCAAGGAACTTGGAGTCAAATACAGTTTAAAAAGTGTCGCTTGGTACAAATGGTCAATACCATCCGGTTTGGGGTTATGGAGGATATGAATGTTAATAAACCGTTTGTTTCTCGGGGTTTTGGTGTCATTAAACTCCTTCCCACCAATAGTGTGCAGGATCGTGGTGATTTTGCGGGATACAGGAGGGCGGCCCGTCATTTGATCCGTGAACGGTTTACTACCTTATCTGATCAAAACATTTACTGGGATCGTATGCCCTTGTCACGGACTGGTGGAATTGGGATATATCCAGGTACCTCTTGCCTAATGTGTACCTGAAGTCGAGTGTAGTTACGGGTGACTGTGAATGACAGTTGCGGCTGTTCGGCATGTTTAACCGTTGCTGGTGTGGATTTTATTTTAGGGAATGATCTGGCTGGGATGGAAAGGTGGTTCCGGTTGTAGAAGTGTCGGAGGTTTGTGAGGATTGTCAAGAGCGGATTAAGCTGGCAAGTACCCTGCCCTGGGGTTTTTTTCTTCTTGTGTGGTTGACTCGCTCTCGGCGAAGCGGTAGGTTCTATATGTATGGACGTGCCTAGAATCTCTCAGATACCTTTTTTGCATCAGCGGCACCTGTTGGAACTACTGACCTCAAAGAGAAAACCAGGTTGGTGGTACCATGTGTCCTGCCAAGTAAAGATGTCACAACAGGGGGAGCTGATAACGGCACAACATTGTGACAAGAGTTTTAAACTCCTTGCTTTGATGCTGTACAGGCATCTTCCTGATGTAGACAAGAAACAGGTGATGTTGTCTTTTAGATGATGGGTATGATGCGCAAGTGGATCTCTCTCGGGGGTGAATGAAGCCCAAAGACGTTGGTTTTCAGGTGGTGGTTCCATTGGTGTTTTCGAAACATGGTTCTAAATGTGGCTCATGATCACCCTTGGTTCTGGACACCTGGGAGTCTCTAAAATGTACGCTCAGGTCTTGAAACATTTTTTTTTGTCCGGGGTTGCGGAAAGGATGTGAGGAGCTATTGTGCCTTCATGTGAAACATGTCAGAAGGTGGGCAAAGCCAAATCAAGTAATTCCACCTGCTCCTCTACATCGCTATTCCTGTAAGGTGGTGAGCCCTTTTGAAAAAGGTTTCTGGTGGATTGTGTAGGGCCTTTGCCCAAGACCAAAGCTGGAAATCAGTTTTTTGCTCACGGTTATTGTGTACTGCTACACACGTTTCCCAGAGTCCAATTCCCTTACGGAGAATTACGCCTAAATTGTTATTAAAGCCCTTTGATCAATTTTTTTTCACTACCTCGGCTTGCCAAGGGTTATTCAAACCGATAGAGGACAACTTTCACTCAAAAATTTTCATGGAAGTTTGTTCGACGAAGGGAAATGAAGAGAAAAGAAAAATGACTATAGAAGAATAGAAGTAAGAAAGAGATAGAATGAAAGCACAACGAAAAGAAAAAAAAGGAAAAACGAAGTGAAAGAAAGAACAAGAGAAAAGAAAACGAGAGAGAAGAGAAAAGGCACAGAAGAACGGGGGGAAGTTGTTCAAATGTTGGACATACAACATTCCATGTCAAGCCCATACCACCCAGAGTCGCAGGGAGCCCTTGAGCGATTCCACCAGTCCCTAAAGTCGATGTTGAGGAAATTTTGCATGGACAATGGAAAAGAGTGGGATGAGGGAGTGCCACTAGTTCTGTTTGCTGCTCGAGAAGCTGTCCAAGACTCGTTGGGGTTTAGCCCAGCTGAGTTGGTGTTTGGGCACTCGGTTAGGGGCCCACTAAAGGTGCTAAAAGAGACTTTGCTCTCTAGCGGCTTGACGACACCGAAAAATGTGTTGGATTATACCAGTGCGTTTCGTGAACGGTGGCATGGAGCATGTGCTTTTGCAAAGAAAATGTTGGACAAGTCCCAAATCAAAATGAAGCGAAACTTCGATAGAAAAGCGACGTTTCGTGAGTTTGCCGTGGGAGATAAAGTGTTGATTCTCTTGCCGGTCCCAGGAGCTGCGATGTCGTCAAGATTTGTAGGCCCGTACACAATAAAAGAAAAATTAAGCCAAACAGACTATGTCATGGACACCCCTGATAGAAAACGGAGGGCAAGGGTGTGTCATATAAACATGCTCAAGCCGTTTGTGGAACGGGAAGAGGGGGTGGACACCCGCTCAGCTCTGGGCCGTGACAAGGGAAGGGTGCCTGTTGCAGTAGTGTCTGTTTTAGATACTCCCCAGAATATGGAAACCTGTGAAGGAGTAGTAAGTGTGGATAGTTGGTCCGGTCCTCAGGTTGGTGCAAGACTAGAAAACTCACAGTTTTTAAAGATGCTGGGTACGGATCATTGTACGTTGGTTAGACACTTACCTGATTTGCAGCGAAGGGAACATTGTGGTGAGTTTGATCAATATTTACCTCGCTGTTCAGTGATATGTACCTACACAAACACGAATTTTGCCCAAGCTTTTGTTATTTATTGGGTATGAGGATTGGTCATGGGAGTGTGTGTCCGTTGGAGGCCAAAATTAAGGCCATTGTTGATTTCCCTGTCCCCACCACACGGCGCGAGTTACGTCGGTTTTTGGGAATGGTGGGGTACTATCGAGGATTTTGCAAAAACTTCTCGACAGTTGCTGAACCTTTAACCAACTTATTGAGTCCTTCTACGATCTTTAGGTGGTCTCAAGATTGTCAATTGGCATTTAACGGGGTAAAAGCCTTATTGTGTACTGCTCCTGTATTGACGGCCCCCGATTTCACTAAGCCATTTAAGCTGGAGGTTGATGCAAGTGGGGTAGGAGCCGGAGCAGTATTGTTGCAAGACGACGACAACGGGGTTGATCACCCAGTGTGTTACTATTCGCACAAGTTCAACAAGTATCAGGTAACCTACTCAACTATTGAACGGGAAGCGTTGGCTTTGCTTTTGGCCCTACAACACTTTGATGTGTATGTAGGCTCAAGTCTTTTACCTGTAGTGGTGTATACAGACCATAACCCTCTTATATTTTTGTCCAGGATGTACAATCAAAACCAAAGGCTTATGAGGTGGTTTTTGATTATTCAGGAGTACAACCTGGAGGTAAAACACAAGAAGGGTGTTGAGAATAAACTTGCTGATGCTCTTTCTAGGGCTTAATGGTTTGTGGGGTGTAGTTGGGTGTTTATTTTTTTTGGGAGGGCGTGTTACGTGCATTAGCCCGTAGTTGTTTTTTTTTTCTTGTTTGTTTGTTTTTATTTTGTTGATGAGGCTGTGATTTGTCTGATTTCTAGGCTTCCGGTTTTCCTCCTGCATCTTGTTTGGAGAACTTTCATGTTTGGAGTGTCCCTCCCCCCCTGGGAAAGGATGGGTGCCTATAAGACGTCTGGGGATCGTGCGGAAATGATGGGGGTGGAGTACACGAGCAGATTTGAACGGTGTGGAACGCGGGAACATCTTGAGGCGCTTGTGTGAAGCATTTTAGGGAACTCTTCGGACTGTTGGTCACCACGACGATCCCCCGGCGCGGAACGGGCCTTCTGTGTGCATGTTAAACTGGGGCTTGGACAGTAAGACGATGCGCGCTGCATACATTACACCACTTAGGCTACCCACTTGGTATAGGAACCCTAGGTAAGAGGCGAGGAGCGCTACCCCGCCTTGTGTTATGTTGGCGAGGGAATACTAGCGTAGGCGGGCTTCTTTGAATTTGTGTTTTGGCGCGTTTGTCAAGCGTGAATGTCGGTGAAGACTAGGGAAGATAGTGTTTTGTTGTGTTTCTTTCTTTCCTTTGGCGCCGCCACCGCCCAGCCCCTCTTGTGAAGGTTTGCTCATTTATATCGAGCGTATGTGTTCTGCTGTACTGTCACAACTTGAGATGACTAACAACTAAAGACTGTGAGCTGGTTTTACCCTCTGGCTTTGGCGTGTTTTTTCTTTTTTCTTCTGTTACTCTCCCTGTTACTCCCAACAGCGTGACACACCAACACATCACATTGTACAGCGTCTACATCCGGAACAGTGCTACGTGTCCCTGCAGTCGGGCCGGCACGTAAGAGGCCCCAATTGATAACATGATTATCAGAAATTGCCTTTGACACTTTAGCACCTAGACAGTCACTCATCACTCACTGATCAACCTCTGATACCCTCTTAGCAGTCACTCTATTTTGGGATACCTCCTCACCGGGGAAATCACTTACCTGTACATCAGATGCAAGAACCGCAAAGCAAACTAAACACATGTTCGTATAGGATAATCAAATTAATTAGGTGTAAGAATTGTTTTCTTCCTGCCAACCCTTAAAAAGAAAGCGTGTCGACCCTGTCCTAATGGAATTACAGCAATAACTCAACCAAATGACCGGTAATCTAAGTCTAGGTTCACCACTCACCCCACACACTTTTACCACAACCAAAGGAGACATCCATACTGATCATATGATGTGGTTGTGTTCACTTTCTACCATTCATAGCCATCCTCACCTCAGTGGCCTGAAGCTCCCCAGAAGTGGATCTTCAACCTAAGTAGTTGAATAAGAACATCTCGTTATCCAATTCCACCACCGAATAGAGAGCACATCTGGAATTTTGTGTTTATTTTGTATTTCTAACATTCTCTGTTGTGTAATTGATCTGTCTCTGTGGAAGTCTGCTGCCCTAAATAGCTGTAACTTAGAGGTATTTGTCCTCCTGAAGCATCTGTTTGCATAACCCTGGCTCCATGAATTATCTATTCTGGGTTGATAACAGGACCTAAAGTGGACAATGCTTATTTATGACCTTCATCACATGACTTTATACACACAAGTGTGTGTCTTTCCAAATCGTGTCCAATCAAGGTGTAGAAACATCTCAATTATAATAAAGAGAAATGGGAAGCCCCCAGAGCTTAATTTCAAGATCCATAGCAAAGGGTCTGTATACTTCTGTCCATGTGAAATTTAAGCTTTTCCTTTTTAATAAATTTGCAAGCATTTCTAAAATTCTGGTCTCACTTTGTCATTATGGGGTGCTGAGTGGATTAACTTTGGAAAATGTGAAAATCCGAGTTTTCTTTATGTTAGCACAAGGGCACGACATAAAATGCAATATATTTTTATTATACTACATGTACTATATAATAAATATATAATATGTGCATACAGTCATGGCCGAAAGTGTTGGCACCCCTGCAATCTTTCCAGAAAATAAAGTATTACTCACAGAAAATTACTGCAATTACACATGTTTTGTTATACACATGTTCATTTCCTTTGTGTATATTGGAACAACACAAAAAAGCAGAGGGAAAAAAGCAAAGTTGACATAATTTCACATCAAACTCCAAAAATTGGCTGGACAAAAATATTGGCATCTTTTCAAAACTGTGGGTAAATAACTTTGTTTCAATCATATGATGCTCATTTAAACTCACCTGTGGCAAGTGACAGGTGTGGGCAATATAAATATCACACCTGAAACCAGATAAAAAGGAGAGAAGTTATCTCAATCTTTGCATTGTGTGTCT
Source organism: Ancistrus triradiatus (assembly GCA_025084515.1). Taxonomy (NCBI): domain Eukaryota; kingdom Metazoa; phylum Chordata; class Actinopteri; order Siluriformes; family Loricariidae; genus Ancistrus; species Ancistrus triradiatus. The sequence goes on from JAJAGP010002952.1 coordinate 75,743, forward strand.
GTGTGTGCCACACTAAGCATGGAAAACAGAAAGAGGAGAAGAGAACTGTATAAGACTTGAAAACCAAAACTGTTGAAAAATACCAACAATCTCCAGGTTACAAGTCCATCTCCAGAGATCTTTATGTTCCTTTGTCCATGGTCCGCAACATAATCAGGAAGTTTACAAGCCATGGCACTGTAGCTAATCTCTCTGGACCTGGATGGAAGAGAAAAATTGATGAAAGGTAGCAACGCAGGATAGTCCGGATGGTGGATAAGCAGCCCCAATCAAGTTCCAAAGAAATTCAAGTTGTCCTGCAGGCTCAGGATGCATCATGTCAGCGTGAACTATCCATCGACATTTGAATGAAATGAAACGCTATGGCAGGAGACCCAGGAGGACCAGCCTGCTGACACAGAGACATAAAAAAGCTAGACTGCAGTTTGGCAAAATGTACGTGCGTAAGCCAAAATCCTTCTGGGAAAACGTCTTGTGGACAGATGAGAACAAGATAGAGCTTTTTGGTAAAGCACATAATTCTACTATTTACTGAAAACGAAGTGAGACCTACAAAGTAAGGAACACAGTACCTACAGTCAAATATGGTGGAGGTTCCAAAATGTGTTGGGGTTGTTTTGCTGCCTCTGGCACTGGGTGCCTTGACTGTGTGCAAGGCATCATGAAATCTGACGATTACCAAGGATTTTGGGTCGAAATGTAGGCCCCAGTGTCAGAAAGCTGGGTTTGTGTCCTAGGTCATGGGTCTTTCAGTAGGACAATGATCCCAAACATACTTCATAAAAAAACACCCAGAAATGGATGGAAACAAAGCACTGGAGAGTTCTGGAGTGGCCAGCAAAATCGGTGTCCTTAAAAATCTTTAAAAAGGCACCCTTCAAATATGAGAGATCTGGAGCCGTTTGCAAAAGAAGAGTGGTTCAAAATTCCAGTTGAGAAGTGTAAGAAACTTGTTGATTGTTATAAAGCATTGAAGTGATTGATTTCAGTTATTTTTTTCCAAAGGGTGTGGAACCAAATCAGTAGGTCGAGCCAGGGGAGGAGACGGCAGAGACTGGCACGACTCTGGGACGACACTCGGCTGGACCAAGGGTACTCCCTCACTAGGGACCGCCCCGGCTAGGTCCTACGTGGGCGCCAGGTGGCAGGGCTCACTGTGGCCAGCACAGAAGGGCAACGACGAGTTGCAAGTTGGCCTTTGTTTGAGTCGTACAGACCAGCCAGGGAGGAGGGAGGGTCAATAAAGACCAGCTTGTCTTTGAGCTGGCTGAAAAAGCCATGCTCGAAAATACCCATAGGAGCCTAGTAATTCCAGCGGTACTCCGCGGCCAGTGTGCAAAACTCAGCCACATAGTCAGCTTCTATGTGGGGGACCACCATAGTGGAGTGTGTGGCAGAAGCTCCTGCTGGGTCCTTACTGGTCGCACCATTGTGTTACGGTTCACCTAGGTAAAAGAGAACTGTGTAAAATGGAAGGTTTTAGAACCCAAGTGCAGGAAGATCCTAATGGAGAAAGTAAATATAAATAAATAAATAAAAATAAATAAAGGAGGTGCGTGTGGGGAACCACGCACACAAACACACCCCAAATAAAAGGGAAAAATCACAGCCATGCTGTGAAAATGAAAAGCCACTAACAGTGCTAGAAATGCGCTGTGGCAAGCAAAGCCAAAAGTGCTCAGCTCAGTGAGCTGAGTCTTACGCTCTCGGCGTACGCTCTGGGTATGCAAAGAGCGTACCTCGGGTCATGCGCAGTACGTAAAGAGCTCTAACAGAGCGGGAGGAAAAGCAAATCGCCCTGTGGAGCAGCTTCAGGAATTCCCCGAGGATCCCGGAAGCGTGCGAAGTCAGGAATGGCCGCCGGATTTTTTCCCTAATCTGAACAACTTTGTCCCTGGCGATCACCTCGAGCTTTTTAGCTCTACCTGGCTGGAGCTCTTCAAAGCCCTCAGCCTACCACTGTCCCTGATCGAGCCAAAACGGGTAAAAAAATGGACGTGATGGCACGCATACTGGGCGAACCCCAAATCGGAGCAATGGGGGTGCTCTTATATGCCCGAGCCAGCATGTGTCGCTCTTGTGACTATCAGCACCACTAACGACTGGCTCATGCAAGGTGTAGGGCGCCATGTGAACCTCAGGCCGTTTAGTGAGCCGACGCTGCTCTCTAGCGTCAAAAGATGGGTCAGCGCGACTCCTAATAGATTTGGTACAAAATCAGTGTCCATGAAACCCTGAGTCTCTGAGGAGCAAAGATGGGCAGAGGATCTAAAGTTTATCAAAAAATGTGTGAGAAAATTTGTGACCAGAAAAAAACATAAAATATGTTCATAATGTTTGCAATGAAATAAAAGTCAAAGGACATGTAAAGAACACTCTGTGTTTTTATATTTGCATTTTCCATACCGTCCCAACTTTTTATGATTTGGGGTTGTTATTAAACTGGTGTGAGTCGAGCTGCGGGATTCGTTTCAGCCAAAACCCGAAATTCGATTCATGATTCAGTACTCAGTGATTCAGTTATTCAGATTCATAATAGCTCTTCCTCAGTGAAGATCTCCGCTGTGTTTATTGTGTTTTTCTTTATTATCACATAATACTGTACTGTATACTTGGTGCAAAATGTCCCCACGGGTCCTAAAAAGGTTACTTATGAGAGCCAACCAAAAGGAAACACAGGCTGCAATTAGCTTAGCAGCTATGCTAGTACTCTGAGTTCACCAGTAGAGTACACTAGACCTTCTGGTCCACAGTCTGCTAAGCCACCGCAGCTCTTACCTCTGAGCCAAATGAGCTGCTTGTTATACTGATGCTTGTTAGGCTCTCACTGTTTACTGACTGGTTATTGAGAGAACACAAATCAAGTACTGACCTTTTTCTTTAGCTCATCTCTTTCTTTGGTTCTCTGGTCCAGTTCCCTCTGCAGAAGGTCGATCTGTTCATCTTCTCATTCTGAAGGGGCTCCATTTCCATCCTGTCCTTCCTCATATTTAGCTCGCTCAGCTTTTGGGGCTGCTCGATCACCTCTCTGGATGTTGATGGACTGTCTGGTTTATTTCCATCCATGTTTGTCCTCATTCTCTTCACCATTCCATTTTCTTGGCTTGGGCCCAGGACTCTCTTACTCCTATGCAGAATAAGAAATCAAATGACTTTTAATTCCTGGTTATTTTTGTTCATGACAGAGATGGAATGATGGAGTCATGCAAGTACTGTGATGGAGTGGAGGGAGGAGTCACACAAATGATATCTGGAAGGTTATTGGATTTTCTGTTGCTCTGAGATTTGATCAAAATAATAGCAGTTCTTGTAAGCAATAAATACAAAAAATATGCAGACAGGCAAACGGGTTCTCACCTGCATGTATGTGTTGAATAAAGCTGGTAGTGGCTTGGGCAGGTGACCTGGGTGAAGAATGGGTCTGTGAAACTGAAAATAATTTTACTCAATTACAGTTACATAATTTAGCAGACATGCTTATTTTAGAACATAATTCAAGCAATTCCCCAACAGTGGAAGCTTGGGAGTGCTGGGACTTGAATCATGGAACGTCAGGTCAGTGGTTCACTACCTTATCCGCTGTGCCACCACAGTCCCAGACAGTCCCAATGGGTAACCAATGTAACAATCCTTAGTAAAACCCCAATTCAGAAAACATTGGGAGAGTAAAAAAACAACAAACAACAAATAAACAAATAAACAAAGTCTGTCTTACATTTACTTTCACTTCTATTCCATTACAGACGGTATGAACCCAAGACATTTCATGTTTTATCTAGTTAACTTGTTTATATATGTCGATTCCATCCATGATGTGTGATCCCTCATATGGCACCGCATCAAGGACAGTCATTCATCAATAGCTGATATAACCATATGGGCAAAGGATTACTTTGTCAATCCTTTGTCAAGCATTCACAAACACATACATTCACAAATGCCACTTAAAACTTCACTGTGCAAAAAAGTAACCTTATGTTAACCATGCCAAGGGCTCAGAGGCATGTGGGACAGACCATCACACAGTGGAAGCATGCATGCATTTTGGTCAGACAAATCAGTATTCCATTATCTTTTTTTTTTTAATAAATGGATGTCATGTGCTCTGGACCAAAGACGAAAAGGACCTGAAAAGCAGGAACGGATGTTTATTAACAAATGAAATCGAACAGACAAAGCATGAAGTATATTGGGTTCATATTGTCTGATGTGAAATAAAAGTCTTAGTAAATGTATTGAACACTGCGTTTGTTTTTGTTATTTGCATTTTCTGATTCAGCGTTTTCTGATTTGAGGCTGTATGATATTCTGGCCCTTGTGCAAGACCCTTAGGTTCAACAGTAAAACACTCTGGAAATGAGCTTCTGCTAAAAGCTCTGTAAAGATAATACATTCTATTCCTAAAACAGTAGGAAAGAGTGTCTGAGTGGAGTTTGCCTATACCCCCCGTGTCAGTGTCGGTTTACTTCTGATACTCCAGTTTCCTCCCACATTCCAAAGATATGCATTACTTTAACTTGTTTCTCTAAGTTGGTCCACTGTGAATGTGTTTGACATGTATCGAGGTAACGAGCTTCCTGTTGAAGCTGATGCTGTTTTAAATAAAAAAATAAAAGGGGTGCCGTCAGGGGGGTCACATCTACACAATCGGTGCCCCCCTCAGTGGTCCCCAGAAAGAACTGATTAGCATATTCATAACATGCTGCATAATATGCTTCTATCTGATAATTACATTCTGAATACATTAGGTGCTGTAAATTTCAATCAATAATGTATATTTTTAGAATAGTTCATGTGAAAGAAAACAAACAAATGCAGACAGCCAGCTGCTGTCACACTCCAAACTCAGCAGGTTTCGAAAAAGAAAGTTCAGCTCTTCTTTCTTTCAGATTGTTTATTTATTTGTTTATTTAACGTTGCTTCAGCATCAATGGCTTCTTGCAACAGGAACAAGCTTTCGTTGATACTAGTCTAACACAATCATACAGGGCCAATTTAGAGTGACCAATTAACCTAATGCATTTTTTTGGAATGTGGGAGGAAACCGAAGTACCCTTGTGGACACAGGGAGGACATGCAAACTTCACACAGCAGAGATCAAGATCGAGATCAAACCAGGGAATTCTGGAGCTGTGAAGTGACAGCGATAACTACATGCAGCACTGTGACTACACTTCCTTTATGCACAAACATAGTACAGGGGAGTCACAGCTCAGAGCAGAGCAGCAGCAGAAGGCTAACCCCTTTCTTCACTTCCTCACTTCGTATCTCATTCTGGCCATTTCTGATTTGATGGACAATAGGAGTCTCTTTATTAACTGTGTGCACTTGTTCTAGATCGCCCAGCTTTTTTCTGTAGATTTGACCAAACTTGAGCTTTTAGCTTTTACAAAATGGCTCTCCTGGCTATGATATTACCTCTGAGGACAACCACTTTATCCCATAGTACACTAGGATTTACATCCCTATTATCATTGTCCTGCAAAAGGCTCATATAGATCTGTTACCATTGAGCTTCTAAACGTGCACGTCAGTACTGAGCCTCCATGACGTATTATGTTGTTTGCCATCCAAATGTAAAGTTAGATAAACCCGAGTGGTCTGAAAGATCCCTCTGACTTGTTCTACAATCTTATACCCTGTGTAAATCCTTAGTATACATAATGAATAATCTGTTCTTGAGTGGGCTGTGTGTTGAATAAAAGTGTTTCCTGGGTCTGATCCATTCATGCACCACCATACATCAGTCAGCCCCAGGTCTTTACGCATCATATTTACATGCTTCTCTGTAAAGGTCCTTCTTCTTATCTTGTTAGATGAGAAACATTAAGATCTCCTACACAGATAAGCATCCCATACACTACTGATGCAATAATGGTCAAAAACCTTTCTGAAGAAAAATGTATCAGTCCTGGGTGGAGCGTAAACATTATTTAATGTCTCTCCTCTTTGTCATGTATCTCAGATATGAATTCAAACCAAATCAGATTTAAAATCAGAAAAGCAACTCCCCTTTATCCATTTATGTATGATGAGAATAAAGTATTCCTAAAGGTGTTTTTTGGGTTTTTTTATGTTAAGCTCCAGAACAAACTCCTGCCAGAATAGCCTACTATATGTGTTCACCTTTTTAATCTTAGCTATCATTTTCCTGCACTTAATTGGGTTGTTTAACACATTTCAACGAAAGTATGTTAGAATGTTGTAACTGTTACATCCCAGACCTCAATAGTAACATAGGGTGAAATAAATCTGACCATTACAAAGAATTATAATACAAAACATTAACTTGGGTTACCATAAGATACCTCAGCAGTTAATGTTAGAACCATGGTTAGTATAAAATAACCATAGTTACTACGATCTGCCATAAAAAAACATGGCAGACTCCAGTAGTTCATGTGGAATCATCGGTAACTATACAAGAAGCAGTTGCTAGAAACTACCATAGTAAAATAACTTAATTTTCGTAAGGGATAGGCATCATCCATTATTATAACCCAGTAGGTATGGGGAAACCGCTCACACATCCCCTGCTATATCTATCCTACGATGCTCTTTCAGTCTCTCCCGAACCTGCTGCTGAAAGTAATTCTTATCTCCGCCCCGGGGAGTCACAGCAGGGTCCCACGGCAGTAGTCGAGCCAGTGTTTCCTCCATTATGCCTTCCCTTTTAGTCTTACGAATAACTCAGTCCACGTTTCCGAAAATCCATCACTGCCCGGAGTCGCGCTGTTGAACAGGACAGTACCGGTTTTAAGGAAGACGCGAACTGAGTTTAAAGCTTTGCTGTCCCTGCGCCCTCCATCTTGTCCTGTCTGGTTTTCGCTAGCTGAAGTTTCTTTTTGATGATTTCTTGTTCATCATTGCTTCACAACCCGCATCCTCCCTTTTTAGTTTTAAGCTAGTCAAGTCAAGTCAGATTTATTTATATAGCGCTTTTTACAATGGAGCATTGTCTCAAAGCAGCTTTACAAGTTTAGATTATCTCCTAATAACTACGTCCAATCCCAAATTGAGCAAGCCTAGGGCGACAGTGGTAAGGAAAAACTCCCTAGTTCTAGAAAGAAACCTTGGGAGGACCAAGACTCAAAAAGGGACCCAACGTCCTTGGGCGGCGTAGATGATAAATCTAAGAGCGAACTAAAGTCATGGAGTCAAAGTTCGAATAGAATGTGAAGTATGCACATCGACATTAAGTGGCCCGGGTATGATGATAAATCTAAGAGCGAAACTAAAGTCATGGAGGTCCCTGGTCGAAATAAAAATGTGAATTAGCACAGTGAACCCCTCCATCAATATGTACATCATGTGTGGGGCCCCCGTAACTGGCCGGAAACCACAGCTCGGAGAGAAAACAGAAAATGCAATTAGTTATTGATTAAGAGCACAGTATCTATTAACAATCACTGATGCCATGTCAATCACTGATGCCATGTGTAGCATGAGACTCCGGCAGCATTAGCTATAGCAGCATAGCTAGAAAGAGGAGAACTGGTAGGAAACACAACCAAGAGGAATCACATGAGACATTGGCAACCCCACGGGAGGCAGAAGACAGCAACGTCTCTGATCACCATAAGACTCTTTGACTATGAACCCCCAGCTCTGCCCTTATTCTAAGGCAAGGATGCACGAGTCAAGATCACGAGGACCGACGCCCAGTTCAGCCAGACCGCCCACTGGACACTCCCGGCTAGCGGACAAGGCAGGCAGGCCAGACATGACTCCAGGCTCTGGCCCCAGTGACCCAAGCCATGCATCCTGGTCTAAATCTAGTCAAAAAAATCTAGTAAAAAGGTATGTCTTTAGCCTAGACTTAAAACTTAAGAGAGTGTCTGAATCTCGAACGAAAGTGGGAAGTTTATTCCATAGTTGGGGGGCCATGTATGAGAAAGCCTTTCCCCCGGCTGTGACTTTTTTAATTCTAGGAACTAAAAGAAGTCCTGCACCCTGCGAACAAAGTAGACGAGTTGGATTGTAAAACTCTAAGAGTTCACTCAGATAATGTGGGGCCAGGCTATGTAGAGCTTTAAAAGTTACAAGAAGTATTTTGTAATCAATGCGGAATTTGACTGGTAACCAGTGTAGTGATGATAGAACAGGAGTGATATGATCAAATTTTCTAGTTCAAGTTAACACTCGGGCAGCTGCATTCTGAACTAACTGAAGTTTATTTATAGATTCACTAGAGCATCCAGTAAGTAAGGCATTACAGTAATTCAACCTTGAGGTTATAAACGCATGAACAAGTTTTTCTGCAACATTAAAAGAGAGGATATTTCTAAGTTTAGCGATATTACGTAATTGAAAGAAAGCAATTCGAGTGATGCGCTAAATGTGGCGCATCAAAGAGAATCCTGAAATCAAATGTTGACCCCCCTAAGTTTTTTTGTTTTTTTACAAAGACCGGACTGGGGGCCAATACTGGACCAGCCCATCTAAGATTTAGGAAATAGATGTAGCCACCTTTCCCTCTCACAGCCTTGGGGGTCCCACTTTAATAGACCTCAAGTTTTTATATAATATCGGAGTTAAGTTTAAGAGAAAATTAATAACTAACATTCCCAATCCCTTTTATTTCCTTTTACACAGTTTCCCCTCGATTTGTGTTTTGATGTAAGGCCCTGTCATTAGGTTGGCCCTTGATATGTACAGCTGTGTATCATCTGCAATAGCATTGGAAATTAATGCCAATGGTTTTTAACGAATAAACTGGAGCCTAGTGGCAGCAATGGGGTACGAGGAGAGAGAATAAAAAGCGGGCCAAGCCACTGGACCGTCCCCTGAGGCAACGCCATAACTTTTCACTTTTGAGAGCTTTAGATCTTAGATTATTTATATGAACAAACTGGGTACGGTCCCAGTTAAGTAGTTATTTAAAAAAAAATAAAAAAAACCCAAGGAAAGTGGCTGACCCTTAATACCTACAGTAATTTTTCTAGTGCTGTTTTAGTAAAACATCATGATCTATAGTGTCAAATGCCTGCCACTTAAAATTCTAACAGAACAAGAAAAGAAACACATCCCTTAAATCTAAGGGACATTAACAGGTCCATTTTAAGTACCCTAAGTAATGCCTGTTTATCAGTACTATATTGGGGGCAAGGATGAGCCAGACTGAAATGTTTTCAATAAATATCATTTCCTTTTTTTGGAGGTAACTGCAGAAGCTGCTGATAGACGGCTTTTTTTTTCCCTAAGATTTTTGGACAAAAACGGTAGAATTTGTAAATTTGGGGGTCTAATAATATAATATCACACAAGGGTCAAGATTTGGCTTTTTTTTTTAAATAAAAATCACAGTGGTTTGACTAAACCGGCAAAGAACGTACAGGAATTGGGCACATAACCTAAGGTAAGGGATGAAAATTTAAAATAACTAACACTAGCCTCTATTAAACCTAGGTATACTTTGTTTTGAGTAGAATGTGTAGGAAAATTGGATCTAATAAACCTGTTGATGACTTTGACGAGTGATCAGTGCCCGGATAGTTCAGTATAGTATTGGGGTAAAAGATCCCTAATCTTTTGAATTTTACGGCTAATCTAATCTTGATTTACGGCTAATTGAACAGATGTCTTCACTAGTGCTGCATCTGGAAGGTTGCTGAACAGTTTGGTGATGTGATGAGCATTGAGTTTTATGCCTAATGTTTTCTATCTTATCATTAAAGAAAGTCATGAAATCATTACTGTTAAAATTACACAGAATGGGAGAGTCACTTTCTGTGGGGTTTTTTGTTACTAGCTACTTGTTGTAAAGCTACTCATTACTGTGTCGATATATATCGCTTTCAATTAATAATAATTCTTGAATTAAGGGCGATTTAAGCCTGATACTAGAGCGCTGAAATGAAGCAGCCATACCGTCTACAGCGCCTGAAGTCTCAAATTGATTTGATTTTTGATTGATCCAAATGTGTTCAAATGAAGGAGACATGGCAGGATAATATGATACATAGGCATTTACTGAGGAATTTTAAGGGAATGTAATGCATTCGGACAAATTAAAGGCAGGTCATGACACTGATACATTAGTTTATTTAATATGACTTTAGTTGGTTCACTTAACCCCATACTAAAGCAACAAGGACTCATTTTAGAATTTTGATAACCTGCGTGATTGGAATGTTGGCTCTGTTGTTTTATGATGTCATAATGGCTGAGGTGTTTAGGATCCTGTTCACACTTATTTTTCATTATTCTGTAGTTGAACTTCGACAAGGACAGACACAAACATGGCAAGTGCGTGGTGGTGGATGCCGAGACTCAAATGTCGTGCTTGTTTGTGCTTGGATGATGAGGATGGCATTGAGAGGAAGAACCTGGAGATTTTATGGAGGGTGAAGAGCGAGACAGATGTTGAAGATGAACTGACAGCAGAAGAGACCGAACTGATGGCGGTTCTGCTGAGGTCCTGCTCCCAGGTCATTGCATCTGAGATTTGGCAGAAGTACAAAACTAGACTGGGTGATGATTTTGACATCACCAGAGAAGAACAGGATTTAATCAAACTTCTGCTTGAAATGATTCCAACAACACTCAACCAGCTCCTGAGTGAGTAAATTAGTAGGGATAGGGATTAAGGTTAGATGTTAGAACAAGGGTTAAGGGCTGTGTAACTGTTTAGGGTTGCTGTTAGGGGCTAAAGATAAGGGGTAAGAAGCCAATGTTGGGGGTCAGTTATGGGGTTTTGATGTTTTATCCAATTTTCATGATGTATTCTGTTCATACAGTTGAATTTGGATATGATGCATTTAATAAGGCTGAAGCTGAAGCAAAGGCTGAAGCCATTGCACATATCACAGAGATGCAGATTCAACTGGACAAGTTGGACCATCTTAACAAACACCTTCTGGGTGAGTAATGGAAATTTGTGTTTGACACTGGGACTAATAAACCTACTGGAAATTAAATGCTTCTTGTTCTGTATTTAAAGCAGGAAACCAGGTGCTGAAGATGGTGGAGGCTACAAATGAGGCTGAAACCATTGATCAGCTTATAAAAATAAACCTGGATGAGACCTTTCCTGATCAGCTTCAACCTCTGGGTGAGTAAGGAGAGCTAACAAGCAAAAATATGGACAACAATACATTCATTCAATATATGCACTACAAACATACATAGAATATATGAACATTTGACTTGTTGCAGGACCAGAGTTGAAAAACATGACTGTGCATGACCTCCAAGCCATCGAGGAATACATGGCAGTCTTAATCGATGAGGCTAGAAAGGTCTTGAACCAACTTCTGAGTGCTTCTGCAGCAGTGGTGGAAACTACTGAAGAACAGCAGCCAGTGCAATCAGAGGTTCATGAGGCACTTAACCTTAAGCTTCAAGGTAAGTTAAGGTTAGAGAGCAGAGGATAGGGAAAGTGGTTAAGGGTAGACGTTAGAATGAGTGTTAAGTGTTGCGGGTTAGGGATAGGGTTAATGACAGATCAGGACCAGATAGATTACAAATTCTTCAGGGTTGCTGTTAGGCGCTAAACACAAGGGGGAAGAAGTCAATGTTAGGGCTCAGTTATGCAATTTTGATGTTTATCCAGATTTCCATGATGTATTCTTCTCATTTACAGTTGAATCTTGGTATGATATGTGCATTATGGCTGAAACCGAAGCTAAGGCTGAAGCCATTAGAAACATCACACAGATGCAGATTCAAATGGACAACCTGGACAATCTTAACAAACACCTTCTGGGTGAGTAATGGTAATTTGTGTTTGACACTAGGATTAGTAGAGCTACTGGAAATTAAAGTCTTCTTGCTCTCTATTTAAAGCAGGAAACTCCCTCCAGGACACGGAATTGACCTCCATTAAAAAGAAAAAAGTGAGGAGAGGAACCCGTGGAGGAGGGCGAAAGATCTATTATAAGAAAACACCAGAAGGTAAACAGGAGGATGAAAGAAAAGCCAAGGGTACCCCAGTAGATAACAAATCAAACTTACCTTATTCTGTCTTTAGGTCAGAACAAAATTAGTGACAATCTCACAGAACCTCAAATAGATGTCACTGAGAAGCCTAACAGCAAACCTCTGGGTAAGACCTGAACTACAAGATATGCTTATAACAGTGCAACCTGGCCTTGGAAAATAAGCACAAGTCTGATTCTGTCCCACAGATGAAACAAAGGTGGAAATGGAGGAGCTCCCTGATGATGAGAAGGTCGAAGCCCCCAGACATCCCCAGAAACCCTTCCCCAATAGGAAGGATGGCAGAAAAGAAATGCCCCACTGGACACTGAAACAGATCCAGAGGATTCTTCAAGCCTCTGATGGAGCACAAAACAACGTAAAGACTGGTGGACATCGTACAGTGCTCTGGAAGAGTCTTCCTAAACAAGAGGTGGAGCATAGCAGAGCAGAGCGTTCTACACAGGCTCCACAGAAGAATGGAAACGATGGAAGACACCCGTGGAGAGCAAGAACAACTTACTAAAACATCAGTGAGCTGAGAGCTTGAAAGAATGCTGTTGCTTAATGAGCAGATAAATAAACTGCAAATCAAAACATGGCAGGCTCCTGGTGATGGGTCACATCGCTTTCACAAGGTCACAGTAAAGGTGGTGCCCAGTCAGCGGCACAGGGTGGGAACAGCCCTAGACAGGGCACCAATCACACACTAGGGCCACTTTAGTGTAATCAGTTAACCTAAAGCGTGTCTTTGGAGTGTGGAGGAAACCAGAATACCCAGAGAAAACCCACATGGACATGGGGAGGACATACAGACTCCACAGAGAAAAAACCCAGATCCCTCCACCTGGGATCAAACCTACGACCTTCTTGTTGTAAGGCAATAGTGCTAAACATAAAGCCACCATGCCGCCCCTGCACTAAGACTGAGCTCTCCACTGAGAGCTATTGTGAGACTGACATGTGCTCCTATGTTTCGACTGGAAAGGGACACGTGTCTCAAATTGTATAAGCATTCAAGGAAATGCGACGAGCGGCTAATAAACCACGAGTGCTGAGACAAATTTCTCTCGTCAGAATGCTTTGAGACCTGATTTCAACGAGTTGCTAGGTGATAGAGTGCAGAGGTATGACTGTAATTTGAAAAAATTACCTGTCAGTTTAAAATATTGACGTGTTTGTGTCGATATCATCACTTATGTCGTTCAATCGATGCAGCCCTAATTTTTTGCAAAGTGAGTGAGGTACATTTAAAACAACAATTAATATATCATTGTACATGATCCATATCTCTTATATGCCCGAGCCAGCAGGTGTCGCTAAGGTGGCTATCAGCACCACTAACGACTGGCTCATGCGAGCGGTAGGGCACCATGTGAGCCTCAGGCCGTTTAGTGAGCCGACGCTGCCCTCTAGTGTCAGAAGATGGGTAAGCGCGACTCCTAATAGATTTGGTACAAAATCAGTATCCACGAAACCCTGTGTCTCTGAGGAGCAAAGATGGGCAGAGGATCTAAATTTTATCAACAAATGTCTGAGATAATTTGTGAAAACAACATTCCTCAAAAAAACAACATTCCTCAAAAAAAGATTGGAAGGGGATTTACAAATTTGTCCCTCTACAGTGCATAATATCAGTAAACAATTCAAGGAATCTGGAGGAATGTCTGTCCATAAAGAGCAAGGACTCGAGCCTAAACTGAAGATCTGTGATCGCCGATCTCTCAAACGGCACTGCATCAAGAACAGTCATTTATCAATAGCTGATAGATAGTCAAATTATTTTCAATAACTTTCACATACATTTGGTGACAACTGGAGATCCTCTGCCCATCTTTACTTCTGAAAGACTCAGCCTTTTGTGGATACTGCTTATAGCAAAAAATGATTATAATCACTTGTTGACATCGCCTGTTTGAAATCACAAAATAAATTTAGTTTTTTACTTCATTACTAGCCATAAATTGCCCCCTGTTGGAATGTGCTGCAAGCCAGAAATGCAGGAATGGATGTTGACCAGAAAAAAACATAAAATATCTTGAGTTCATAATGTTTGCAATGAAATAAAAGTCAAAGGACATGTAAAGATCACTCTGTTTTTTTATATTTGCATTTTCCATACCGTCCCAACTTTTTCTGATTTGGGGTTGTCCTTAAACTGGTGTGAGTCGAGTTGCGGGATTCGTTTTAGCCAAAACTCGATTCATGATTCAGTACACAGTGATTCAGTTACTCAGATTCGTAATAGCTCTTCCTCAGTGAAGATCTCCGCTGTGTTTATTGTGTCTTTCTTTATCATCACATAATACTGTACTGTATACTTGGTGCAAATAAGTTCCCATGGGTCCTAAAAAGGTTACTTATGAGAGCCAACTGAAAGGAAAGACAGGCTGCAGTTAGCTTAGCAGCTATGCTAGCACTCTGAGTTCACCAGTAGAGTACACTAGACCTTCTGGTCCACAGTCTGCTAAGCCACCGCAGCTCTTACCTCTGAGCCAAATGAGCTGCTTGTTATACTGGTGCTTGTTAGGCTCTCACTGTTTACTGACTGCTTATTGAGAGAACACAAATCAAGTACTGGCCTTTTTCTTTAGCGCATGTCTTTCTTCGGTTCTCTGGTCCAGTTCCCTCTGCAGAAAGTCGATTTGTTCATCTTCCCATTCTGGGGGGCTCCATTTCCATCCTGTCCTTCTCCCTCCCTAACACTTAGCTCGCTCAGCTTTTGGGGCTGCTCGGTCACCTCTCTGGATGTTGACGGACTGTCTGGTTTATTTCCATCCATATTTGACCTCAGTCTCTTCACCATTCCATCCTCTTGGCTTGGGCCCAGGACTCTCTTACTCCTATGCAGAATAAGAAATCAAATGACTTTTAATTCCTGGTTATTTTTGTTCATGACAGAGATGGAATGATGGAGTCATGCAAGTACCGTGATGGAGTGGAGGGAGGAGTCACACAATTAATATCTGGAAGGTTATTGGATTCTCTGGTGCATTGAGATTTGATCAAAATAATAGCAGTTCTTGTAAGCAATAAATACAAAAAATATGCAGACAGGCAAACGGGTTCTCACCTGCATGTATGTATGGAATAAAGCTGGTAGTGGCTTGGGCAGGTGACCTGGGTGAAGAACGGGTCTGTGAAA